>SNVD02001814.1:0-15203 GCA_013180625.2 Boswellia sacra | reverse complement strand
CTGTTGACCAGGTATGGCAACCCAAGAGGGGGGGTGAATTGGGTTTTTATTTATCAAAACGGATTTAGAAAACTTTTCTTGAAAATCAAAATGATTTAACTCTTTCTTTAAGAATATAGGTGAAGAAGATGAAAATAGAATGCAATCAAGAGAATAGAAATGAAGAACAATCACAAGTGCAAGTTAATGTAAAGAGATAGGGATAGAGAGGGTGCAAACTCAATTTACGTGGTTCGGCAAACCTTGCCTACGTCCACGGGCTCCTAGCTCCACGAGCTAAGCTTTCCACTAAGTTGTAAAAATCTTTACAACTTGCGTGATGAACAACCTCACCAAGACTTTTTCCTTCAACCCTTGATAACACCACACCAAGAGTTCTTCTTGATGAACAATCTCATCAAGGCAACTTCCTTTAACTCTTGATAACACCACACCAAGAGTTCTTCTTAATGAACAACCTCACCAAGGCAACTTCCTTAAACTCTTGATAACACCACACCAAGAGTTCTTCTTGATGAACAACCTCACCAAGGCAACTTTCTTCAACTCTTGATAACACCACACCAAAAGTTCTTCTTGATGAACAACCTCACCAAGGAAAGAGTTCTCTCAAGGATAACTTTTATCCTTTACAAGAAGATCTCACTTTCACCACAATACAAGAACAAAGAAAATTTTTACAACAAAAGTACAACTCTCTTCAAAGAGTAGATAAAGAATATAAAAGCTCTATAGACTTGATATTTCTCTTGTTTTTTACTTGATAGATGCTTCTCTTGCTCTTCTTGAATGCATGGGAGAATGGCTCCTTTTATAGGCAAATGAGATGAACTTAATCAAGTGAAGACACCATCTCCAAATTTTCTGCCCACCATAAAAACCGTAATCTTGTCTGCCATTTTTGTCATTGTTCCGTTTGAAATTTGAAAATCTGTAAAACATAAAAGATCTGCACATTTGAATAAGCTTTCCAACGCATCAAGAATAAAGTCATTTGGATATCTGTAGCTCAAGATATGGCCAAAACACCATTCGGTGCTCATGTGACTTGATTTTTCCTCCATGTGTCAGTCCACCGACTTGAATGATAATTCTGTCAGTCTTCTGTTTGAAATTTGAATTTCTTCAAAACATAAAAGATCTTCATATTTGAATAAGCTTTCCAAAAACATTAAGATTCAAAGAATTTGGATATCTCTATCTTAAGATATGGCCAAAACACCATTCGGTGATCATGTGAGTTGATTTTTCTTCTCTGTGTCAGTCCACCGAATTGCATGTCAATTATGTCGGCCTTCCATTTGAAATTTGAATTTCTTCAAAACATATGAAATGTTCCCCATTAAGTCATCTTTCTAATGCCACAAGAATCAAGTCATTTTGATTTTCTAGCTCAAGATATGTCCAAAAGAGTATTCAGTGCTCATGTCAGCTGCTTCCATTTGTCTTTCAACTTGCATGATGATTTGGACAACCTTGCACTTGAAATTTTGAATTTCATTAAAACATATGAAATGTTATAAATTGAGTAAGCTTTTCAAAGGCTTAAGAATCACGTCATTTGGATATTTGTAGAGATATATACTGACCAAATTGATTAAACATGACTCATATGTCACCATTTTTTTTTATGCCCTGAGTCAATCCTTTCTTAAAACTTTGGTGCCTTTACCATGTAGGTCTCTCCTTAGCTTTAAAACTTCATTTAATAAGCCTCTTCTGTGGATTTTTTAAAATTCTTTCAAGATCTTACTCTGGCACATGAATAAACATGTTAGTAAAATCATCAATAATCAATGGTTATGTTATCCTCAAAGTTAATCATTAGCCTTAGGCTACTACATCTCCCCCCTTTTTGAGATGACAAACATTGATTGCCTTTAAATATAATCTAAAATCAGAATTGAAAATAAAATCAATAATAAGCAAAAGATGGCACTGTTATGAAATAAGCAATCTAACCAACTATTTCTCCCCCTTTTGTTATCATCAAAAAATGTAATCAAATTAACTACTCCCCCTAAATATATTCTCCCCCTTAAACATATGCTACCATTCAAAGATTATCTTATTAAAGCAAAATTAAGACATATCCAACATGCCTAATTCTCTTCTAATTATGAAAAATCTATCTTGACTATGGGGTTTAGTAAATATATCGGTTAATTGTTTTTATCGGTTGGGAAGCAAATTCTAAAGAAAATTACCTTTTTGCCCACTTATGATCTCTAATAAAATGATGTCTAATCTCTATATGCTAGTCCTAGAGTGTTGTATGGGATTTTTTTGAAATGTTAATGGCACTTGTATTATCACATTTGATGGGAATGTGATCAAATACCACACCATAATCTTTTAAAATTTGTTTCATCCAAAGAGCTTGTGCACAACAACTTCATACTGCAATATACTCGGCTTCCGCGGTTGATAATGCAACAGAATTTTGTTTTCTACTAAACCATGATACTAATGCCTGTCCTAGAAAATGGCAAGAGCCACTAGTGCTCTTTCTATCAAGAAGATTTCCAGCAAAGTCCGCATCGAAATAACTAATTAGATCAAAATATCACACTTAGGATACCAAAGACCTAGTTTTATGGCGCCAAAAAAAAAAGGGGGGGGGGGGGGGGGTGGGGGGGGGGGGGGGGGGGGGGGGGGAAAAAAGAAAAATCTAAATATCCTTTGGACAGGCCTTAAGGTGAGATTCCTTTGGACAAGACTGAAATCTAGCACAATACACACACTAAACATAATATCAGGTCTACTAGCAGTTAAATACAAAAGAGAGCCAATCATACTTCGATATTTTGTTACCTCAACATCTTTTCCTTTCTCATCTTTGTCAAGCTTGGTTAATGTACCCATCTATTGATTGCTTGATTTGAAGTCCAAGGAAGAAATTTATGTCCTTGAATTATCCATGCCAAACTTCTTGAGAAGATCTCTTGTGTATTTAGCTTGAATAATGAAGATCCCATCTATTGATTGCTTGATTTGAAGTCCAAGGAAGAAATTTAATTCTCCCATTAAGCTCATTTCAAATTCTTGTTGCATGCACTTGGAAAATTCCTCACACATAGAGACATTAGTAGCACCAAATATAATATCCTCAACATAGATTTGAACAATTAATAAATCATCATTTTTTGTTTTAACAAAAAGAGTAGCATCAACTTTTTTCATTTCGAAACCATTATCAATGAGAAATTTGCTCAATCTATCATACCATGCTCTTGGTGCTTGTTTCAAGCCATAAAGTGCCTTTTGAGTTTGAAAACATGGTTTGGAAAATCATGATTTTGAAAACCAAGAGGTTGCTCTACATATACTTCCTCCATAATGTAACCATTTAAAAATGCACTTTTGACATCCATTTGATATAATGTAAAATTTTTATAACATGCAAATGCACACAACATTCTAATGATTCTAATCTAGCAACCAGTGCAAAGGTTTCCTCATAATCAATACCTTCTTCTTGATTGTATCCTTGAGCAACAAGTCTAGCTTTGTTTCTAATAATGGTGCCATTTTCATCTACTTTATTTCTAAAAATCCATTTAGTGCCTATAATAGAATGATTTTTGGGTATAGGGACTAATTCCCAAACTTGATTTCTCTCAAATTGATTCAATTCTTCTTGCATAGCCAAAATCCAACTTTCGTCATTTTCGGCTTCTTAAAAGATTTTGGTTCAAATTGAGAGACAAAAGCAAAATGATTACAAAAGTTCTTAAAAGAAGATCTAGTTTTCATACCTTGTGATGGTTCACCAATAATGAGATCTTAGGGTGAGCTTTTGCATACCTCCATTCCTTTGGTAATTCTTGGGAAGAATCATTTACTTCCTCAAGATTTTCTTGTTGAAGTTGTAATTCATCTTGGCTCTTTTCATCAAGCCTTGATTCCTTGATTTGCCTTTCTACCTCAACAAGATCATCATCTAAATTCTTTGAAGAAATAACATTAGTTTTATCAAATTCAACATGCATAGATTCTTCAATAGTAAGAGTCTTTTTGTTAAAAACTCTATATGCTTTACTATGGTTGGAGTAGCCAACAAAAATTCCAACATCGGCTTTTACATCAAATTTTCCAAGGCTATCCTTGGTGTTTAAAATAAAACATTCACATCCAAAAATTTTAAAAAATCCAATGTTGGGTTTTCTTCCTTTCCAAAGTTCATAAGGAGTTTTCTTTATTAAAGCTCTAATATGGACTCTATTGATTATAAAGCATGCGGTATTAACGGCTTCGGCCCAAAAATATTTGGCAAATTATTTTCAAGTAACATGGTCCTAGCCATTTCTTGGATAGTCCTATTTTTCCTCTCAACAACACCATTTTGTGGTGGAGTTCTAGGTGAGGAAAAATTATGTTCAAAACCATTTTCATCACAAAGATTTTCAAATGCAACATTGTCTACTTCACCACCATGATCACTCCTAATGGACACAATAGAATACCCCTTTTGATTTTGGAGTTCTTTTGCAAATATTGAAAAAAGCTTGTGTGGTTTCATTTTTAGTTTTCAAGAATAACACCCAAGTGAATCTTGGATAATCGTCCACAATAACAAAAAACATAATACTTTCCACCAAGGCTTTGAGTTCTTGATGGTCCAAATAAATCCAAATGAAGTAAGTATCAGAGGTTTATTTGTTGAAATAAAATTCTTTTGTTTAAAAGAAGTTCTCACTTGTTTTCCAAATTGACAAGCATCACAAATTTTATCCTTTTCAAATATTTTAATTTTGGAAGACCATCAACTAAATCATTTTAGAAATTTGAAATTGTGTCCATGGCTAGCGACCTAATTCTCTGCTATGCCAAACACATTCATGATTAACAATGAAACAATTTTCTACATGATCATTAACATCAATATCAATTGTATAAATATTACCACATCTATTACCAACAAATAATGTCTTATGTTACTAACATCCTTAATCACACATCTATTAGGCTCAAAAGTAACAAAATATCCCTTATCACACAATTGACTAATGCTAATTAAATCATGTTTTAAACCATGAACAAGCAAAACATCTTTAATAATAGGTGAAGAAGGGTTACCAATATCACCATGTCCGATTACCCTTCCTTTGGCATTATCACAGAAGGTCACATATCCTCCTTTCTTCATGATTAATCTTGAGAACTTGGAGGCATCTCCAGTCATATGCTTGAGCATCCACTATCTAAGTACCACTTGTGTTTGCCACTCCTTTGTCTCTACAATCAACATTCAAGGAGTAACTATTTGGTACCCAAAAGTTCTTGGGTCCTTGGGGGTTAGTTATGATACTTTTTGGAACCCATATTTGTTTCAAATTAGGATTTCTTTTAATGGAGCAAGAATGCATATTGTGTCCTTTTCTTCCACAATAAGTATATGAATGATTAGGATTATTCCTAGAAGATGCATGAACAAAATAGCTTTTAAAATACTTTTGATTTTTATGAGTTTTATATCCTAAACCTCTTTTATCAAAAACACACCTTTGGTTTTGTAACATAGAATTCAAATTTTTTGTGCTTTTTGTAAAACTATCAACAATATTTCTTAAGTCATTATTTTCCTTTTTCAAAATAGCATTTTGTTTCTCCAATTTATCAAAATCCTTTTGTTTTAAAATGTCATTTTCAGTTTTTAATAAATGTATTTGACTTTCCAAACTTTCAAAATCTTTTTGCTTTAAAATTTCATTTTCATTTTCTAAAGCTTCATTTATTTCTACCAACTCTTCTAATTGAGATAACATGATTTTTGACTTCTTTTTGAAAGCATTGATTTTTGAGTTTTTCTTATCAATTTGCACATGTAAATTTTGGAATGCTTCAAGTAATTCATCATATGAAAGTTTAGGATCATAGTTTAGAATACTTACCTCATCGTCACTTAAAGCCATGAAGCACATGTTTGCCACTTCGCAATCTTCTTCTTCGGTAGAGCTAGCTTCACTATCATCCCAATTTGTGGCTTTCATTGCTTTGGATTTCTTGTTTTGACTTTTGAAGTAAGGACAATCCATCTTTACATGTCCCGGTTTCTTGCACTCATAGCAAATGACTTGATCATTTTTCTTATCTTGCTTTGAGCTTTGCCCTTTGTACTCCCTTCTAGAGTTCTTCTTGAATCCTTGGTTTCTTCTAATCATCCTTGTTAGCTTTCTTGTGATGAATGCAAGATCTTCATCATCTCCTTCATCGTCGGACTCATCATCTTCTTTTGTTGAAGATTTGAAAGCGATATTTTTCTTTTTCTTGAAATCTTCTTCATTCTCCTTCAAGGTGATTTCATGAGTCATGAGAGAACCCATAAGTTCTTCTAATGGTAGTTTGGTGAGGTCCTTTGCTTCTTGAATTGCCGTCACCTTTGGCTCCCAAGATTTTGGTAGACACCTAAGAATCTTTCTCACCATTTCAACATTAGAATAAGATTTACCAAGAGATTTCAAACTATTAATAATATCCGTAAATCTAGTAAACATTTCAGAAATTGATTCATTCGATTTCATCTTAAAAAGCTCATAACTATGAACTAGCATACTAATTTTAGATTCTTTAACTTGACTAGTTCCTTCATGAGTTACTTCAAGTGTGTGCCATATTTCTTGTGCCGTAGAACAAGTAGATATTCTATTAAACTCATTTCTATCTAGAGCACAATATAACACATTCATAGCTTTAGCATTCAAACTCAATTTCTTTTTATCATCTTCACTAAACTCTTTAGGTTCTTTAAGCATGCTTTCTCCATTTTCAATTTTGGTAGGAACAAAAGGTCCTTCCAAAACAATAGACCATAAATCATAATCAAAAGATTTCAAGAAAATACTCATTCTAGTTTTCCAATAAGAGTAATCACTTCCATTAAAAAATGGAGGTCTAGAAATAGAAAGCCCCTCAACATATGAAGTTGAATTAAAAGTTGCCACAGCTCAAAATCGGTTAAGATTTAAAAAAAAAAAGAGCAACCTTGCTCTGATACCACTTGTTGACCCAGGTATGACAACCCAAGGGGGGGGTGAATTGGGTTTTATTTATCAAAACGAATTTATAAAACTTTTCTTGAAAGATAAAAATTATTTCACTTTTTCTTTTGAGAATAGAAGTGAAGAAGATGAAAATAGAAGTTATCTAAGATGCAATCAAGAGAATAGCAATAATAAATAATCTCAAGTGCAAGTAAATGTAAAGAGTATAGGGATAGAGAGAGTGCAAACTCAATTTACGTGGTTCGGCAAACCTTGCCTACGTCCACGGGCTCCTAGCTCCACGAGCTAAGCTTTCCACTAAGTTGTAGAAATCTTTACAACTTGCTTGATGAACAACCTCACCAAGACTTTTTCTTCAACTCTTGATAACACCACACCAAGAGTTCTTCTTGATGAACAACCTCACCAAGGGAAGAGTTCTCTCAAGGATAACATTATCCTTTACAAGAAGATCTCACTCTCACCACAATACAAGAACAAAGATAATTTTTACAACAAAAGTATAACTCTCTTCAAAGAGTAGATAAAGAATATAAAAGCTCTCTAGACTTGATATTTCTCTTGCTTTTTTGCTTGATAAAATGCTTCTCTTGCACTTGTTGAATGCATGGGAGAATGGCTCCTTTTATAGGCAAATGAGATGAACTTAATCAAGTGAAGACACCATCTCCAAATTTTCTGCCCACCATAAAAACCGTAATCTTGTCTGCCATTTTTGTCAATGTTCCGTTTGAAATTTGAAAATCTGTAAAACACAAAAGATCTGCACATTTGAATAAGCTTTCCAACGCATCAAGAATCAAGTCATTTGGATATCTGTAGCTCAAGATATGGCCAAAACACCATTCGGTGCTCAAATGACTTGATTTTTCTTCCATGTGTCTGTCCACTGACTTGAATGATAATTCTGTCAGCCTTCCATTTGAAATTTGAATTTCTTCAAAACATAAAAGATCTTCATATTTGAATAAGCTTTCCAAAACATTAAGAATCAAAGCAATTGGATATCTCTATCTTAATATATGGCCAAAACACCATTCGGTGCTTATGTGAGTTGATTTTTCTTCTCTGTGTCAGTCCACCGAATTGCATGTCAATTATGTCGATCTTCCATTTGAAATTTGAATTTCTTCAAAACATATGAAATGTGACCCATTAAGTCATCTTTCTAATGCCGCAAGAATCAAGTCATTTTTGATTTTTCTAGCTCAAGATATGTCCAAAAGAGTATTCGGTGCTCATGTCAGCTGCTTCCATTTGTCTTTCACCTTGCATGATGATTTGGACGATCTTGCACTTAAAATTTGAATTTCTTTAAAACATATGAAATGTTATAAATTGAGTAAGTTTTCCAAAGGCTCAGGAATCACATTATTTGGACATTTGTAGAGAAATATATGACCAATTGATAGAACATTGCTCATATATCACATTCCTTGAATCAAACCTTGTACTTAAACTTTGATGCCTTTAACATGTAGTCTTCTCCTAAGTTTCAACACTTCATTTTAATAAACCCCTTCTTGATTTTATAATTATTTCAATAATCTTATTCTTGCACATAAATAAATGTATTAGTAAATCTCAATGAATCAATGTGTATTGTTATCATCAAAATTATCATATAGCCTTAGGGCTAACAAAAAGTTCCATTGACTGATGTTGTTCAATTTTCTTTGTCAGTTGCTAAACTATTATCATGGCCTAGTGCTTATCACTAGTGTCGATTGAAAATTTTCCAGACTTTGCGTCAGTGTTGTTTTCTTTCTTTTCCTCTTTTCTTTTCCTGTTTTATTTTTCTCTCTCTTCTTTCTCTCTTGTTTTTTTCTTTTCTTCTTTCTTCTTTCTTTTTTCTTCTTTCTCTCTTTTCCTTCCCTGTTTCTGTTCATTTTTCTTTTCTTTTCCTTTTCTTTTTTCTTTTCTTTTCTTTTCTTTTCTTTTCTTTCTTTTCCTTCTTTTCTTCCTCCTTTTTCTCTTTTCTTCTTCTTTTTTCCTTTTGGTTTTACCTTTTGCCCCTCTTTAGAGGGATTACCGGCTAGCTGTGGAGGGATCATCAGTCAGTTGTGGGACCACTGGTCGACAGTGGGCTTACTACCTTCTGGTGGTGGGTGCTTTTGTAAAAATACCCTTCACCTTCTTGACCTTCAAACACATACAACTTCCTCGTTTTGCATTCAATTCGCCTATGATTTTCTCATACATGACTGTTTTGACTTCTCTTTTCTAATGGTGGGTCATCTAGTCCACCTTGGCGTTAGCAAGATTGATCCAATCCTAAAATCAACATGAAAGGTCTTTCAACGGATCGAGAGGTGCCTATTATGCATGACTGGGATTCTCATGCGATCAACCAAGTAAGTTTTCTTTCTTCTCTCTTTGTTATCCATTTTCTAGGAATATTCTAGGCATGTAGTCATGTTGATACTTCAATTTCTTGCTTTGGGATTACCATGAGAACAAGATGTGTGGTTTGTTATTTGGAGCCCATATTTAGTTTGAGGAGATTAAGAGTGAGGCCGTCAAGAGTAGGATTGCTATCATTGGCTTCCATGAGTTCATCACATACTTTTTGAGTGCTCCTCGTCATATTGATCGCCGAGCACTGGCTACTCTATCTAAGAGGTGGATGGACATGACTCACATTTTCTATCTTCTAGTTGGCGAATGTTGATGCTCGATTTTGTCTAAGCCTAACAAGTCCATGACAAAGCCCAAAACAAATATGAATCTGAATTTGTTACAAAGTCCACGGCCATGACACTTCAAATCAAATCAGTACAGTCTATAAAAAAGGCCTCTAAACTCTAAATATGATAGCCCAATATGAAAACCCTAGCTAGCACTAATTTGTACGTGCACATATTCTATCATGTCGTACATTGGGCTATGGTTCAATGTATGATGGAGCCCAAAGGTCCAATACCTTGGAACTTTGCAAATTTGATTCTAAATCCTAATCTCAGTCAGTGTCCTAAAACTGTATTTAGCCTGACGCCAAGTGGACCTAAGCCACCCATAGGGCTATTTGGTGGGTTGTAGTTTGGTTGGTATAAATAGAAGACATGAGGCCCACTTAGCTTAGTTCATTAAATCTAAGCCCACTTAGGGGGTATTTTGGTAATTAATAATTGAGGTTAAAAGGTGTAAGCAAGATGGTAAAACAGGGTTTGATTAGGATTAGAGGTATTTTCTTGCATTATTTTCTCATTATTTTAAGACAAATATTAATTATTTATTTTCATGCATTATCTCACATTATCGTATATTATCTATATTAGATAAATACTTAGGTCTTATCCTTATCTAGATAAATAGACTCCTACTTTAATTATTAGTCCTACTATTCTATATTTATCAAGCAATTTTGTTCACTAATATAAAAGAGAGTCTTAGCATATGGTTTACTCATTCACATTCACCCAAATTATCTAGCAAATACACATATATCATCATTCAAAGCTTTTTGCACAATTTCAGTTAAAAACTCGGCCAGAAAAGTGTCTCATTTCTTATCAGTTCATACACAGCCTAAAACATTACTCCAGTGCGTTCTGAGTTTACATGAATCATCATTTAGTTTGAACATAGTCATTTTTCAGTTAGTAACCTCAATTTGAGCCAACAGAGTAGGTCAATAACTTTTCCTTCTCGTCTTTTTGGAGCACTTGCATTATAGTCGTACTTTTTTTATCACACTGTCAAATTCAAGGATATTTCTAAATTGTTTCTTTTAGAGTTCCAGATTTAGTGAATGACTGAAACTGCTTTCTAAAATGGTTCTGGATCAATACATAGTATCACAGGTTTCTGGCATTCAAAATCGGTCTTTCAATCAAAATCAGCCCTTACATATACCATCACTTCTCTCTTCAGTTCGCTCCACCTCTAATTTCCCTCGAAGGAGTCCTCGACCTTTTCTTGTATGATCAACAAATATCTATAACACGAAACTTCCTGATTGACCAATTATTTTAAGGTGACATGGACCAGCTCTCTAAATCCGGTCAGACATCTCACAACAACCAGAACATTTTGTACTTTTTTACCAAGAAGGACATTTTGTATTTTATTTTCTTCATTAACAATACAATTGTCTTTTCACTTTTTTCTATAAACTCAAGACGCAACATTAGGCGACTCCATTGGGGAGTCGGTTTGAGATATTGTATGGTGAACAAAGCAAAATCAACAATCTAGAGCAAACTCCAGAAACTGGGAGTGAACAGATGGGAAATCGAGAGAGAATAAAACTTCATAGAAAAATTCTTATAAATGAGTAAAAGAGCTAAAGAAAAGCTTGGATAGCGTAAAGGCAATTGTTCAAAACATGCAAGACACTCAGGAGATTATTATTGAAGCATTCAAAGAAATTTGTGTAGATGTTCATCCGAAGGAAAGCAATAATGGAACAAAGAATAATAAGATCAATGCATTAGCAAGTAAGAAGTCAATCGAATCCAACACATCACTCGCACAAGTAGATATCATGGCTTTGGTCCAGAGAGAATTGAGTGGGAATAATTTAGATTCAATCTACGTTCTTTAGCCTCCTTATTTGCAGGAAATCATGCTCAAACCATGTCCTCCTTATTTGTTTGATTGGAGAAAAGGTAATTTGAAGGAGCATGTTGCTTGTTTTCTGTATATGTTAGGGTCATTTATTGGAGATCTCGATTCATGGCTCAGAGAGTTTTCCAAATCACTCACTGTTAGGGCTTACACCTGGTAAACTTCTTTAGTTGCTGGATCAATTCGCTCTTGGGATGAAGTAGTTGAAAAATTCTGCAAGAAATATTTCCGGAATGAGGAAAAGGTGACTATGGTGTAACTTAACATACTAAACAAACGGCTATAGAATCCTTAGTATATTTTGTGAGAAGAATCAGAGACTTGGCTCTAGAATGTTGTACGGAACACGATGAGGTTGAATAGTAGAGACTTGTTTCAGCAACATTATTTTAGATTACATGAATTTTTTGGACGATGCCAACATCATGTAGTTTGCCAAATTGCTAGAGTCAGCCAGGAAGACAATTGCATCAATCAAAATCATCCCGAAGAATGTTAGACCAGAAAGGAAGGAATGTGGTACCCATAGTCATACTTTTTTTGTATAAAAGAAACCGAGGTTCAACAAAAAGGAGAAAAGCAGAAACTTTATGGGTTATCCTACTACTCCATGTGCATCAAAAGAACTAGACAGTATTTTAGATCGAGGATAAATTGATCAAGCTACCTTTTGTTAGACCTATCAATTGAACAAGAAAAGCTATACCTAGCGTATTGCAAATTTAACTGACGAATAGGTCATTCAACCATGATTGGCCAAGTGATGCGAAAGATTGCTCATGAGAAGATAGTTGATGGGACTTCGAACTCCTAGAACACAAGCAAGCCATTAAAGAGGATCCATTACCACAACATAGACAAATAAGGGTCACTATGGCTCATATAGTGTCAAAGGAAGAAGAAGACAGCATAGAAGCACTTTCTGTAGTTGTTCTACAGATACATGAAGAAAAGAAGGAAATCATAACAACAAACCAGCCCCATTTTTCGATCTTTATAGCACAATTCAAAGTTTAAATCTTTGTTTGATCAGATGGGTTATGGATCGTAAGCCAAAATCGCTACAACAGAAGCTTTAATGCGGGTTTCATTAGAATATGGGCTAAAATGCTACACATTTGAATCCAGAACCAACAAATCATTCCTAGAAAGCATGAATGCAATAACTTTCGCTGATGAAGACATGGGACCTCTTTATACAGATCATGGTAGGCCCCTCTATCTTGAAGCTTAGATCAATAATGTAATGATTAGAAGAGCATTGGTAGACACAGGTTCCTCTATCAATATCATTCCACTATTAGTTTTAGAAGCAACAAGAATTGATCAGAGGAAGATAGCAAGGAATCCAACCAAAATTGTAGGATTCGGGAACAACACAGAAAAGTCTATTGGTTCAATACAGATAGACCTTTTTGTTGGGCCAATTTGAGCTAACACCTGATTCCATGTACTGGATGTAAATGTAAGTTATCAAATTTTACTTGGAAGACCTTGGTCGAATAGACACAAATTGATGGTGTCGACATATCATCAATTTGTAAAAGGAAGGCTAGGATTCAAGCTTGTCAGAATTCTAACAAATCAAGCTCCTTTTGATAGAATAGAAAGCCTGGCAGATGTAGAATTCTACGATGAATTCATGATTACTGAAATGGGATCCCCTCTCAACGTGCAAGCGATAGCATTACCAAAGTGGCAAGAAGACCTATGCCAAATTTTACAAGAAAAGAAACGTGAGAAGAAAGGAGGTGCGAATAAATCTGTCTGCAGCACCAAAACCAAGCTTCTGGAAGGAAAGGTAGTTCATTGATTATGACGGTGTTTGGGACCTAACCATAATGGCTAGGAGGGTCCTAGAGAAGCAGATTTGTATGTTACAATAGGAATGTAAGTTCAAATAGCAAAAGAAACTTTGACACTAAAAAATGACATAAAATTCTAGCTATGCCAAAATGTATGCAAGATGATTTTGACACTGTGATAGAAAGCATGGAAGACGTTGACCTTAGCCCAGACCTAGCCAAATTGTAGAATGTCTTAATTGGCACTCATCTCTCTGATAAAAAAAGAAGAAGAATTGATCAGAGTACTTAAACAATATAGAGATTTGTTTGCATAGGGATATGAAGACATGTCAGGTTTGGATCTAGGTATGGTATGTCATGCTTTAAATATTCAATTGGGATTTAATCCAGTTAAACAACCTCAAAGAAATTTTCGTCCCAAAGTAGAAGCTAAAATACAATTACAGATAGAAAAGTTGACGGCTGCTAGATTTATCAATCCAATTGCTCACCCAACTTGGCCAGCTAATGTTATACCTATCAAAAAGAAAAATGGCCAGATACGTGTCTGTTTAGATTTTCGTGATCTTAAAAATGCCTACATCAAAGTTGAATTCCCTCTTCCAAACATGAACATTCTTATTGATTCCACTACTAGTAATGAAATGTTCTTATTCATGGACAGATTTAATGGATATAATCAGATAAAAATGTCTCAAAAACATGCTCACAAAACAACTTATCGAACACCTTTTGGCAATTTTTACTACACTATAATGCCATTTGGTTTAAAAAATGTTAAAGCTACCTACCAACATGCAACGATTGCAATTTTCCATGATATGATGGGACAAGAAATTGAGGACTATGTTGATGACTCGGTCGTGAAGTCAAAACTTAGGGAAAATCATACAAAAATCTTGAACAAGGTATTTGAAAGATGTTGACTATACAATCTAAAAATGGACCTAAAGAAATGTGCATTTGGAGTTTCATTCAGTAAATTTCTAGGATTTGTTATACATCAGAGAGGAATTAATGGTGACCTAGTCAAAGTTCAAAGCATTTCCTCCATAAAATTCTAACATCTAAGAAGGAATTGAAGAGTTTATTAGGAAAATTCTCATACATACGAAGATTCATTCCTGGATTAGCTGCTTTTATTTCAACTTTTACCCTTTTGCTTAAAAAGAAGATAGAATTTTGCTAGAAGGAAGATCACAATCAGGTACTATAGAAAATTCAAGAACTAATTGCCACTCTGCCAACTATGAGTGCCCCAATCAAAAGAAAGCCTTTGAAAATCTATCTTACAACCACAACCACTACAATCGGAGCCTTGCTTGCACAAGACAATAAGGAAGGGCAAAAAACCTGAAATCTACTATATCAGTGGACAAATGAATGAAAGTGAAGGAAAGTATTGGAGAGTTGAACATCTTTGTTTGGCATTAATCTATGCTGCTCAAAAGCTGTGACACTATTTTTTGGGTCATAACCTATAACTCATGGTGAAGACAGATCCGCTCAAGTATCTGCTCACAAAACCCATACTATTTGGGAGACTAGAAAGATGGTTATTATAATTGAGAGAGTATGGCATCACTTGGGTTATACCAAAGGCAATTAAAAGTTAAGCTGTGATAGATTTGATTACTGCATTTTCAAGAAATAATGAATTTGTTTTATCCAAAGAGATAGTTGGGGGTTTGTCAGAAGAATGTGCAAAAGCAAAAACATCAGAAGAAATCTAGACCTATTATTTTGATGGAGTAGCAATGACCACAAAAGTGGTAGCAGGAGTCACTCTAATAGATCTAGAACGAAATTCTTTATCATGGGT
>SNVD02001807.1:0-15240 GCA_013180625.2 Boswellia sacra | reverse complement strand
TGAATCCATTCAGTGTACCAAAAGTTGTAATCAAAACAGTGTGAGAAGTGTAGAAATGTAATTCCACACATCACTGTAGCATGTATAATACGGGGCACTGTAGCAAGTACTGTAGCAGAGTATTTAAACACATTTTAGGGTTTTATTTTCATAACTTGAAGAGGGGAGAACGTGGTGGAGGCTGAATTTATGGATTTCTCTCATCCCTTGGAGTTCTTGAAGGAGAAAGAAGATTTTGAAAGAGGAGGAACTACAATTCCAAGAAGATTCATCTACAAAGAAGATTTTCAAAGAATTTGCTAAGTTCTTTCTTTCCTTTTCAATTCTGGAATTTCTCTGTATTGTATTTGTTATTCTGATTGAATATGTGTAACTAAATTTGAATTGGTTGAGGGTGATTTCAAAGCTCTTGATATGGATTTTGTGAGTTGATTGTGTAAGAAATTGTTATCCAATTCTCTAATGGAAGTTGCTTGTATTTTCCCATATCTAATGCTTATGATTGCTTACTGATTGTATTTGGAATGGCCAACTGAATATAATCTGTTGTTGTCTATTGCTAGATTAGAAATCTTGATCCGTTAATTGTCATGAATTTCAAATCATTAGTAGCAAAATTGTGATCAGAGATTGCAATTGGAAAATACAACCTAGGTTAAATAATCTGAACTTGTGTGATTATTGCTTAGATCAACCTATATTTCTCATCGTAATGCTTCCATTGAATTAAACTTAGAGAGCTTGTTCTAGGTTGTTTAATGGATAGAGATTAAATAAAGAGCTGGTTTTATTTAACAACAAAGTAAGGAAAGATTGGGATAACAGAGCTTGTTGTTATCTACGGTTGATAACTTCAATGCTGTAATTGGATTACAATTCTATGTTAATTCACAAATTCATATCTTGTGGCAGAGAAAGAACCCTTAACCAAGTGTATCTCATTGATCTTTCATTCAAATTAACTTCTGTTTTGTTATTCTTAATTTGCATTCTTATTTCATTTAGTTAATCATTCAACAAAACCCCCCCTGTTTAGTTTATCGTTGCTGGAAATAACAAATTCAATTAGAATCAATCCTCGTGGAAACGATATCTTACTGATCACTTTATTACTTGTGCGACTAGTATACTTGCTAGTTTCGAACAAAAAGCATCACGATCAAGCAAACCAATTGTGTATTCATCAATGTCCTGAGAGAATTAATCATTAATGAAGCACATGGCAGTGGCATTAGCGGGTCATTTGGGAGAGACAAACTATTTGCTATTGTGAAGGAAAACTTCTAATTGGCGAAGAGGGAAAGGATTTGATGAAGCACGTGAAGAGGTGTTACAATTGTCAGGTGGCAAAAAAGTCATGGTGCCAGAACACTGGTTTATACACTCGATTACCTGTTCCGAATGATCCATGGAAGATGTTAGCTGGATTTTGTGGTGGGATGGCCTAGAACACAGCGAAACAAAGATTCAATCATGGTGGTGGTTGACCGATTTTCTAAAATGGCTCATTTTGTCCCCTGTAACAAGACAAATGATGCGACTCACGTGGCCGATTTGTACTTCAAGGAGATTGTGAAATTGCATGGCATTCCTAAGGCCATAGTCTCAGATCGTGACCAAAAGTTCTTATCTCATTTTTGGCGTACGCTTTGGAGAAAGCTGGGGACTACACTTAACTTTAGTTCATCTCATCATCCTCAAACATATGGACAAACTGAAGTTATCAACAAAAGCTTGGGAAATCTTCTGAGGAGTTATGTTGGTAAGAATTTACGGCAATGGGATCTTGTTTTACCTCAAGTTGAGTTTGCTTACAACAGATCATCAAGTCAAACCACTGGTCATAGTCCTTTTGAGGTTGTTTATGGCAAGAATCCAATAAGTCCTTTGGATTTAGCTCCAATTCCTTCCAAAACTCAATTTAGCAGTGATGCAGAGGAGAGGGCTAAAAACATCAAGAAGCTGCATGAACAAGTCCGAGAGAAGATTTTGAAGCAAAATGAGAAGTATAAAGCTACAGCAAACAAACATCGAAAGTATACTGAGTTCAAAGAAGATCTAGTGTGGATACACCTTAGAAAGGAAAGGTTTCCTCCAGGCAAATATGCCAAGTTGAAGCCTAGAGCTGATGGACCATTCAAAGTTTTACAACGCATTGGGGAGAATGCTTACAAAGTTGAGCTACTTGAGCATTATGGTGTTTCCAACACATTCAATGTCTCTGACCTTAGTCCTTATCTTGGTGAAAACAACAATCAAGACTCGAGGTCGAGTCTTCTCAACCAGGGGAGCTTGACACAGGAGTGTTGCAATCCATGAGATTCATGATAGATCATCAAGGGGTGCAAATTGTTACAATGGTCAGGAGTGCACATGAAACAGAATGAGGGATAATTTCGTAAACAAAGGAACTGGTATTGCTGTGCAGAGAATTAAATGTCAAGATTTGTGGCTATCAGATATCTTGAAGTCAGCTTTCTAACACATTTGTCAATGTGTCATTTGGAGTTGTCTGCAGGAATCTATGACTATCTCTTAACAGCTGGTTCATAGTTAATGGTGCATTAAAGTCTACTCTAGAATTTGAATTTGATTGCTTAGTTGGTTGGAATTTGAATTCTAGCTTAGTTGGTTGTGCTTTTATTACCTAATGTGTTTACTTATGAGTCTTAGTCAATAATTGAGTTGTCAATGTATTAGTTGAGCCGTAATTGTTGAACACATCTAATTATTGTATTTTACCTATGCTTGGAGGGTTGTTCCAAGTTATTTAAAGTCCCAAAGTTGTGTGTTCAAGGAGTGAAGTTTGGAATTCGAATTTTAATGGAATTTCAGTGTTTATACTGATTTCTCTTTAACTCTGTATCTCTTGGTGGATTCCATAGAGTGGTGAGTTAGTTTAAGCCCTGTATCCTTGGTTTACATCCTGGGGTGGTGAATTATCTGTATCCCATTGGTGTTTACTTTGGTGGTGAGCTTGTTATCCCTTTGAGCCCTGTATCCTTTGTTTACATCCTTGGGTGGTGAATTATCTGTATCCCATTGGTGTTTACTTTGGTGGTGAGCTTGTTACTCTAGTTTGAGTGTTTATTAGGTTTCATAATCCTTGTTCCAGTCATTGGCTGAGTTGTTTATCAACTTGAAGATCCTCTCTTGATTTGTTACAATCCAGCAGCCTTATGGTATCAGATTTGGTATCAGAGCTATATCTCGAAGATCCGGTATCAGATTGGTATCAGAGCCATATCTCCAAGATCCGGTATCAGATTGGTATCAGAGCTATATCTCAAAGACCCGGTATCAGATTGGTATCAGAGCCATATCTCAAAGATCCGGTATCAGATTGGTATCAGAGCCATATCTCAAAGATCCGGTATCAGATTGGTATCAGAGCTATATCTCAAAGACCCGGTATCACAAGGAAAACTTCAAAATAATGCACTTGATCAAGAATCTAATTACAAAGATTAGTTTCGCTCTACTTCAATTCTCCAATGTGTGTGTGTGTAGAGCCATTCTCACCTAATCACTTGTAACTCGGATGAGTTTATGCATAAAAATGAATCATATTTTATAGTGAAGATGTGTGTATAAATGAACTCCATAGGCCTGCTTTTCAAGTCACTCTCCACTAATGTAGACATGTACAACACCAAGGATCAAGTAGGACTTTATTAAGTTTGTAACGTTTGGCTTGGGTGAAGGTATGATAAAGGATAATATTTTGGCTCAAATCACCCACAAACACATAAAATCAGTCAAGATTATGTAGAGCTCACCCCTATAACACAACTTTATTTGAATTCACCAGGTTACTCCCCCAAACTTATTTAGAACACTCAATCTTTTTTTTTTGGCACAAAACAAAAGAAAACTACACCCCACACTTTGTTGTTTCATTCTTTTTAAGAACACTTAAGGGTATAGATCTCTTATTCTTCTTCTTTTGTTCTCTTTTTTTTTTTCTTTCTTTTTCTTTCTTTTTTTTTTTTATTTTATTACACTTCCCATCCCCCACACTTAAACAACACATTGTCCTCAATGTGTAAGTACGTGGACGATAAGTACAGATTGGCTGTTTTTTTCTTTTTTTCTTCTTTTTTTTTTTATAAACATAATAGAACTCACTTGCATTACTCATGACACATCCCAACCTCATCTAACTTCCCAAAACCAGAACATAGCTCAGAATTTAATTGTGAATGATCTATATGCTCATAGGTAAGGGTTAAACTGTTTGGAACAAATTCATTTGAGGTTAGGAAATCTTTTAGTGAGTTAACAAAGAAAAGGCTTACAAAGGCTCAAAGGGGTAACTAGGGATCAATTTCAGTCAAGGTTGGCTATTAAGGCTCAAACGGTCCAAAGATGGCCTAAATCATTTTCCCAATGTTGCACAGCCTAGGATTTCGCCTCGAGTGACCATCAAACAAGTTCTAGAATTCATTGAAATCTGAAGAAACATTTAATTTACATAAACTTTCTCTAAGTGAACAAATAACTCAGTGATAATAGCTCAGTGCTCAATGTTGCGCAAGGAATCAAAAGCAAAGCGAAAACCAATAAACATTTCAAGCACACAGATACATGCATCATTTATCATTTTCCAAGAGTTATTCTTAATTCAATCATTATCTTATCATCGACCCACAAAATGCAAGAAAAGAGGAACGTGGCGTTGTTACACCTGAGTCAAGATTGTATATTTCAACAATCCTTAGGACCAGTAGCCCGCAGACTTAAGGTTTCCAGCCTATATACTTTTATTATGAAAGAACAAAACAAGATACAAGACACTTCAAACAACATGAAATAAACAAACTACAGATTTATTAAGAGAGAATGCGTTTCAAGAGTTAAGAAAACCCCATATTCTGCCATTCTCAGGTTTTTTCACAATGTTTTTTTTTCGAATCGAAACTGATAAAAACAAAAACACACAACAACTCGAAATTTCATAAAACTAAACTTACTTAGAAAATAATAAAGTCCAACAAATCAGCAAACACAAACAAGTCAATTAGAATGGGTCTAAAAAGTTTAGAAGTTAGCCTCCTTATTCAGCCATTATGGATTAAAGAAATCCAGAATGCGTTTCAAGAGAACTTGAACTTTTTAAGCCACCACTCTAAAAGCCGAGATTAGAAAATATTACCTGGGGTGAAAGAAACAACCTGAAAAACTCAAAAGAAATGACATAAAAAAAAAACTCAAATAAACACAACAAAGAGAAAGCAAACGAAAATGAAGCAAACCAGCAGATAAAGATTACAGATGGAGTGTTAAATCCAGTTTACGCCTCTTATTGCCTTCTCCAAACCAATCTATCCGAGCTATTGCTGGATCAGGCGAATAGACGAATGCTTGTAATTTGTCAATTAACTCCCCTGCAGTTGAAGCTGTAACCAGGATTTGCCTCGCCGACTGTGAGATGAAGTTTTTTTCTACTGCTTGATCAAGAAAAGACAACAAACCATCAAAAAAATTATTGAAATTTAACAAACCAATGGGTTTCCGATGGATGTTTAGCTGTGTCCAAGAGGTGATTTGAAATATCTCCTCTAATGTACCATAACCACCGGGCAAAGCTATAAATACATCAGATTTAATGACCATATGTGCAATACGCTCATGCATACTAGAAACCTGTAACTCTTCCCCCATGGTGTTGCCTACGATATCTCGTACAGCCAATGGTTTAGGGATAATGCCGAGAACTTTGCTTCCTCCTAAGGATGCAGCTGTCGACACACACCCCATTAACCCAAGACTACCCCCTCCATAAATCAAATAAATACCCCTCGCAGCTAATGTCCTACCAAGATCAAGAGTTGCTGTTGTAAACTCTCCATCTTTACCAAATTGCGATCCACAAAATACGCATATATTTTGGAATCGCCGAATTGGTGTTTTCTCCATTTCTAAAAGTGCTCTAAACTTGTGCAAGACAATGATGTATGTTAGGTATTATGCGATACAAGTGCAAGACAGGTTATAAAATGACATTTGAGAATATGCAAAATGGATATATACACACGTAAAACTCTCAAAATTGACACATGGGGACATAATTTCGGTGGGGGTTGCTCGATGCAGATTTATCGCCCCAAAATTTGAAAAAATGAGATATTCTTTCGGCGAGCTTTGACAAAACCTACACACTTGTTTCCCACGTGAAGCATGGAAAATGGAGATACACTTTCGGTGGAGGTTGACAAAACCTCCACACTTGTCTCCCACGTGTAGCATGAAAAGTAAAGATATACTTTCGGCGGAGGTTGACAAAACCTCCACACTTGTCTTCCACGTGTGCTTATATCATGGGGTAGTCATCTGGTTTGTCAATCTCACCTTGGCTTCGATAAGCCATCGGATATCCGCAGGCAGATTTAAGAGCATCAATACCCAAAGTCTAGTCATCCGTACTTTATAAATTTTAAACACAGCATTTTGAGGAAGTGAAGGAAAATATTTACGAAGGTTCGACAGAAAGATATCGGCATCCATTGAAGAGAAGAAAAGGAGAGATATTACCGATAATGCGATTGAGTCTGTTCTTCTCCAAGATATGCACGTTTCAAACCTTTGGGCAATGGTTTCAACTCCCCTTCGAATGTTTCCCCAAGCTGTTGCACAAATGAATTCGAAGTACGAAATAATCAAATTAAACAAAGGAAGGAAAAGAAAAGAGTAGAGAAGAAACTAAAGACACATAAAAAAGATAACAACACAATAACAAACAAAAGTAAAAAACAAGTAAAAACAAATAAAAACAAATGAGACAGATGTCAAAGAGAGATAAAACCTGATCAATTTGGTAGCCTACGAATGGAATCTCCTCGAGACACAAAAATTGATCATTACTACCTCATTTTATTTTTCTTTTCTTCTTTTTTTTATTTTTCAAAAACATTGGGTTGCCTCCCAATAAGCGCTTGGTTTAACGTCCTCAGCCCGACGTTGGTTCCATCATGGGAGGATCCAATTTCTGTTGTGCTTCTCTAATGGGCGTGGATCCCTCTTCTAACAAGATACGGTCAATGCATATGGATGGGCCTTGGATTTCAACAATTGTCCACTTAATAGCTATTTGTGGGTCTGTAAGTATTCGGACGAGTTTCTCTTCTTGTTATTCGTGCAAGGACAATTTCCATTGTAACTCCGCAAAGTATCAATCTCACCCAAGAATCCATGAGATGCAAATGATCTGAAGTGACTTAAGCTCCAAGGTATTGGCTTTCATCACAAAAGGAAGAAGTTTCTCATTAGATAAAGGCAATTCAATGTACGAAACATCATACCTATTTGTGGTGATAGCTCTAGTCTCATCCAAGCTTGTCACAGCTTCCTCCAATTCTTTAGACACTTGTATCAGCTTTCTTGGTTCTTTGAAACTTTCTATCCTTATGTGTTCACTAATGGCAACATCCATTCCATTCTTGCGAGTTAACTCAAAACATTTGTTGTGGCAAATAATCAATAAAGTTCAACTGCAAAAAACAGTGTAAGTCATTAGAGTTAGTACCTCATTTCCTCAAAAAATATTAAAACACATCACCTTCATCAAACTCTATGGTCAGAGTGCCATCAGAACATCAATCTTGGTTCTAGCAAGTTTTCAAGAAGGTCTCACTAAAAGAATCGGTGTTGGATTAGGGGATGTCTATCATCCTTATTTCAAGGAACATAGAAGTTTGTGGGAAAACGAAGTGATTCACCTGCACAAGCACATCTTCCACAACACTTTGGTAAGTTTGAAGGTAATAGCAGTTTCTGCAAAAGTCCAAGATTCAAAGAAGCATAAATAGAATATGGCATGACATTAATAGATGCTCCTAAATCTAACATAGCTCTTACAAACTTGGTATTACCAATGGTGCATGGAATGGTGAACGTACCTGGATCTTTGCATTTCGGAGGAAATTTTCTTTGCAATACAGCTGAAACATTTTCCTCCACACTTACTTTCTCATTCCTTTTTAAATTTCTCTTGTTGGTGCATAACTCCTTGAGACATTTTGTATAACGAGGTACTTGCTCGATAAAATCCAGAAGTGGTACATTTACCTTGATTTTGCAAAAAGTTTCTAGGATTTTCTGTTCTTGTTCCTCCTTCTTCGATTTTGCAAATCTACTAGGAAAAAGTGGAGGAGTAACAGATGAATTTTAGGAATCGGGAGTTATAGGATTTACCTGAGAAGTCAATGTTTTGTTCACGAGGTGTGGAGTAGGTGTCATCTCCTTCATCAGTTTGTGATTTTCCCGGTAAGACATCTAATTGCTCGCACTTTGCAAAGTTATCGCACTAGCTGATAAGTGTCTATTTATATATCATTTTCATATCAATTCGTCCATGTTTCTTTGCTATATTCCTTGGTATTTTTATGTTTTTGTGTGGTTTTGATGTTTGTAGGAGTTTTGGAGCAACTTGCACAAAAATGGAGTAAAACCCTTCATTTTCACCTCTGCTAGTCAACCATCTCTCGGATTTAATTGTATTGATATACAATGAACCCGATGACATATCATATACCGTTGAAAAGCTCTCGAAGTCTACTTTTCGGAGAAATTTACGGTTTATGAATCCATTCAGTGTACCGAAAGTTGTAATCAAAACAGTGTGAGAAGTGTAGAAATGTAATTCCACACATCACTGTAGCATGTATAATACGGGACACTGTAGCACATTAATGTAGCAGAGTATTTAAACACATTTTAGGGTTTTATTTCATAACTTGAAGAGGGGAGAACGTGGAGGAGGCTGCATCTTTGGATTTCTCTCATCTCTTGGAGTTCTTGAAGAAGATTGAAGGCTTGGAAAGAGGAAGAACTACAAATCCTAAGAGATTTCATCAAATTTGCTAAGTTTTCCCTTTCCCTTTCATTTTCTGGAATGACTCCATATTGTATTGTATTTGTTTTGTGTCTGAATATGTGTAACTAAATCTGAATTGGTTGAGGGTGATTTCAAAGCCCTTGATATGGATTTTGTGAGTTGATTGTGTAAGAAATTGTTATCCAATTCTCTAATTGAAGTTGCTTGTATTTCCCCATATCTAATGCTTATGATTGCTTACTGATTGTATTTGGAATGGCCAACTGAATATAATCTGTTGTTGTCTATTGCTAGATTAGAAATCTTGATCCGTAATTGTCATGAATTTCCAATCATTAGTAGCAAAATTGTGAGCAGAGATTGCAATTGGAAAATACAACCTAGGTTAAATAATCCGAACTTGTGTGATTATTGCTTAGATCAACTATCTTTCTTATCGTAATGCTTCTATTGAATTAAACTTAGAGAGCTTGTTCTAGGTTGTCTAATGGATAGAGATTAAATAAAGAGCTTGTTTTATTTAACAACAAAGTAAGGAAAGATAGGGATAACAGAGCTTGTTGTTATCTACGGTTGATAACTTCAATGCTGTAATTGGATTACAATTCTATGTTAATTCACAAATTCATATCTTGTGGCAGAGAATGATCTCTTAACCAAGTGTCTCCCATTGATTTTTCATTCAAATTTACTTTCTGTTTTGTTATTCTTTACTTGCATTCTTATTTCATTTAGTAAATCATTCAACAAAAATCCCCCCTGTTTAGTTTATTGTTGCTGAAAATAACAAATTCAATTAGAATCAATCCTCGTGGGAACGATATCTTACTTATCACTTTATTACTTGTGCGACTAGTATACTTGCTAGTTTCGAACGCATCAAGTTTTGGCGCCGTTGCCGGGGATTGATTTTCTAATCAATTTGTTATTCTGTTTTTACTACTGATTCTTGATTGTTATTTCCTGATTGTTTGTGTTTAGGCTTTTATGTCCGAGGTAGAAGCGGATCAACGACCTAAGAGAATTAAGGAGTTTCTCCAATCCTCGAATTTAAGGCTAAATCAGTCAATTTCAACTCCATCTCCAGAATTTGACCTTGCACGACATACTTCCCTCCCATCTTCTTGCTGTTCAATCAAATCAGAATCGGAAGTAATGGCGATGGAAAACGATCAGACTCTTAAGGAGTTAGCGGCTCCAATTATTGACCAACAATCGCTATGCATAAGCACCAATTTTGAGATAGATTTTGAGCTTAAATCTGGACTAATTCATCTCTTGCCTACATTTCATGGTTTTGCAGGAGAGGATCCGAACAAACACCTTAAAGAATTTCATGTGGTATGCTCAAGTATGAAGCCAACCAGCGTTTCTGAAGAGCAAATTAAATGAGAGCTTTCCCATTCTTATTAGTAGATTCGGCAAAAGATTGGCTATACTATCTATCACCAGGTACCATTACCACATGGAATGAGATGAGTAAACTCTTTTTGGAGAAATACTTTCCAGCCTCGAAAGTTACAAATATTAGGAAAGATATTAGTGGCATTCGACAACATAATGGAGAATCACTTCATGAATATTGGGAGAGATTTAAAAGGTTATGTGCTAGCTGTCCAAACCACCAAAATAGTGATGGACTCCTAATTCAATATTTCTATGAGGGTCTCCTACCCATGGAAAGGAGTATCATTGATGCTGCTAGTGGTGGAGCACTGGTTAATAAAACACCGAAAGTGGCAAGACGTTTGATTAGTGACATGGCAGCGAACTCCCAACAATTCAGCAGTCAATTTGAGCCACAAATACCAAAAAGAGTAAATGAGGTAAGTACTTCAAACATTGAACAACAACTTTGTGAACTTACCTCTCTTGTAAAAAAAATGGCTGTAGGACATATGCAGTAATCTTATGCATGTGGAGTAACTTCTGCCATGGACCATCCAACTGATATGTGTCCAACTTTGCAAGAAGGAGATACAGAACAAGCCAATGCTATAGGTGGATTTCCAGGACAACCAAGGCAAAGGTATGACCCTTTCTCCAATACTTACAATGCTGGATGGAGAGATCACCCTAATTTGAGATATGGGAATCGTCAACCAATCGCTCCAAATGCTATACAAAATCGGCAACCAGGTTTTAATCAACCAAGGGTGCAGCAACCATTTCAAGCACAACCACCACCAGTAACACAACCAACACCGCAACCATCTCCACAAAATTCAGGTACGTCTCTCGAGGATATTGTTAAAGCACTTACCACTAACACAATGCAATTTCAGCAGGAAACTAGGGCAAGTATCCAAAACCTGGAAAGCCAAATAGGACAATTGGCCACTAACATGAGCAAATTTGAGAGTCAAAGCTCAGGAAAATTACCTTCTCAGCCGGTGATCAATCCAAGAGAGAATGCTAGTGCTGTAACTTTGAGAAGTGGGAAGCAATTGGAGATTCCACCAAAGAAATCACAAACTGATGAATGGGATGACACCACTCCCACCACAAATAAAACATCATCTTCTAAGGTAAATCCTAAAACCCATATTCCTTCATATGTTACTCCTCCACCTTTTCCTAGCAGATTTGCAAAATCAAGGAAGGAGGAACAAGAACAAGAAATCATGGAAACTTTTCTCAAGATCGAGGTAAACATACCACTTCTGGATGCTATCAAGCAAGTGCCTCGTTATGCAAAATTTCTCAAAGAGTTATGCACAAACAAGAGGAAGTTGAAAGGAAATGAGAAGGTAAGTGTGGGGGAAAATGTTTCAGCTGTATTGCAAAGAAAAATTCCTCTGAAATGCAAAGATCCAGGTACGTTCACCATTCCATGCACCATTGGCAATACCAAATTTGAAAGAGCTATGTTAGATTTCTTTTGGAGCATCAATTAATGTCATGCCATATTCTATTTATGCTTCTTTAAATCTTGGACCTTTTGCGGAAAATGGTATTACCATTCAAATTGCTGATCGTTTTAATGCTTATACCAAAAGAGTTGTGGAAGATGTGCTTGTGCAGGTGAATCAATTGATTTTTCCAGCAGACTGTTATGTTCTTGAAATAGAGGATGAGACATCTCCAAATCCAACACCGATTCTTATAGAGAGACCATTCTCGAAAACTGCTAGAACCAAGATTGATGTTCATGGCTGGCCACTCTCTTACCATGGAATTTGATGGCAGGTGAAATTCGTTTAACTATTTTTGAAGGCAATGGATGGTACCTAGATGACTTGCCCAATGTTTTCTGTTTTTTTTTTGCAGTGGATGTTATCGATTCTTTGGCACAACAACTTTTTGAGTTAACCGCAAGGCATGCATTGGAAGTAGCCATTAGTGAGCACAATTGGGGCAGAAAATTCCAGAGAACGAGATAGTTGATACATGTGGGAATAAAGAAGTGGAGGAAGCTGTGGGAAGCTTGGATGAGACTATAGCCATCACCACAAACAGGTATGATGTTTCGTACATTGAATTGCCTTTATCTAATGAGAAAATTCTTCCTTCTGTGATGAAAGCCCCTACCTTGGAGCTTAAGCCTCTTCCAGAACATTTGAAGTATGTATTCTTGGGTGAGAAGGATACTTTGGCAGTCATAATAGCCAAGGGCCTTACACCATTACAAGAAGAGAAACTCATTCGAGTGCTTCGAGATCACAAAACAGCCATTGGGAGGACAATTGCTGACATCAAAGGTATTAGCCCAGCCATATGCATGCACCGTATCTTATTAGAAGAAGGATCCAAGCCCACTCGAGAAGCACAGCGGGGGTTGAATCCTCCAATGATGGAAGTTGTCAAGAAAGAAATCCTGAAATTGTTAGATGTGGGTGTGATTTATCCAATTTCGGACAGCAAGTGGGTGAGTCCAGTCCAAGTTGTTCCGAAGAAATCTGTGTTACGGTGGTTAAGAATGACAATAATGAGCTAGTTCCCACTCGTATCCAAACCGGGTGGCGAGTTTGTATTGATTATCGAAAGCTCAATTCTGCAACTCGCAAGAATCACTTTACTTTGCCATTCATTGATCAAATGCTGGAGAGATTAGCAGGTCATTCTCATTATTGTTTTCTTGATGGCTATTCAGGATATAATCAGATTGTCATTGCCCCTGAAGATCAAGAGAAAACTACATTTACTTGCCCATTTGGTACATTTGCGTATCGACGCATGCCGTTTGGTCTTTGCAATGCCCCTGCCACTTTCTAAAGGTGTATGGTAAGTATTTTCTCTGATTATGTTGAGAACATCATTGAGGTATTTATGGATGATTTTAGTGTTTTTGGTGATTCTTTTGATAAATGCCTTGATAACCTTACACTTATACTTCAAAGATGTATGGAAACGAACCTTGTTCTGAATTGGGAAAAAAGTCATTTTATGGTAGATCAGGGTATAGTTTTGGGACATGTTATTTCTGCTAAGGGTATAGAGGTTGATAAATCCAAGATAGATCCTATATGTTCCTTACCACCTCCCACAAGTGTGCAGGATATTCGTTCATTTCTTGGTCATGCAGGTTTTTATCGTAGATTCATCAAAGATTTCTCGAAGATAGCATTGCCCCTATGCAGATTATTACAGAATGATGTGGCCTTTGAATTTGATGAGAAATACAAAGAGGCATTTGAGAAACTGAAGGAACTCTTGACTTCGGCTCCAGTAATCCAATCTCCGAATTGGAATCATCCATTCGAGATCATGTGCGATGCAAGTGACTACGCTGTGGGTGCTGTTTTGGGTCAAAGAATTGGCAGAGTTCCACATGCCATTTACTACGCATCTCGGACTTTAAATGATGCTCAACTTAATTATTCTACCAATGAGAAAGAGCTACTAGCGGTTATTTTTACTTTAGAAAAGTTTCGATCTTATTTGATTGGTACTAAAGTAACCGTTTATTCTGATCATGCAGCTTTGAGGTACTTGATCACAAAGAAAGATGCTAAACCAAGGCTTATCAGGTGGATACTCCTTTTATAGGAGTTTAACTTGGAGATCAAGGACAAGAAGGGAAGTGAAAACTTAGTTGCAGACCATCTCAGTCGCATTGTCCATGATGAGGATGTACTGCCATTACAAGAAAGTTTTCCGGATGAACAATTACTGTCTCTATATGTAGCAGCCCCTTGGTATGCAGATATTGTTAATTACTTAGTTACCAAGAAGCTACCACATGACTTGACTCGAGCTCAAAGAGACAAGGTCAAAAACATTGCCAAATATTACATATGGGATGATCCATACTTATGGAAGCATTGTTCTGATCAAGTGATAAGAAAGTGTGTTTCTGAATCTGAATTTAATATAATTTTGACCTTCTGTCATTCTTATGCATGTGGCGGTCACTTCGGACCAAAAAGAACAGCCCTGAAAGTTCTTGATTTTGGATTCTACTGGCCATCATTGTTCAAAGATGCATATCTATTTTGCAAAGCTTTGTGACCGTTGTCAAAGGACAGGAATTCAGTGCCAAAAATCAAATGCACAAACCCCTATACTTGTTGTTGAGATTTTTGATGTGGCGGTATGATTCATGGGTCCTTTTCCTTCATCTTTGGTAATATTACATTATACTTGCTCGTGGATTATGGTCTAAATGGGTAGAAGCAAAAGCTACGAGAACTAATGATTCTAAAGTTGTTGTAGATTTTGTGAAATCTAACATTTTTGCGAGATTTGAAACACCAAGAGCCATGATTAGCGATAGAGGGACACACTTCTGCAACTGATCATTTGAAGCCTTGCTCAAGAAATAAAACATCACTCACAAGTTGTCTACTGCATATCATCCACAAACTAGTGGTCAAGTTGAAGTTTCAAATCGAGAAGTCCAGTCCATTCTCGAGAAGACAGTGAATCCGAACAGAAAAGATTGGAGCCTACGACTTAATGATGCACTTTGGGCATACCGGACTGCTTACAAGACACCTATTGGTATGTCTCAGTACAGGTTAGTCTATGGTAAGCCATGTCACCTTCCGGTAGAGCTCGAACACAAAGCATGGTGGGCACTTAAGCTTTGTAACATGGAGATGGATGCTGCTGGAGAACAAAGGAAGCTTCAACTGCAAGAATGGGAAGAACTTAGAAATGATGCCTATGAGAATTCCAGAATTTACAAGGAGAGAACTAAGGCATTTCATGATAAAATGATCTCTAGGAAGAATTTTGAAGTGGGACAGTTCTTTTATTTCATTCTCGCCTCAAGTTATTTCCAGGTAAATTACGATCTCGATGGGTTTGACCTTTTGTTATTACTAATGTTTTTCCCCATGGTGCAGTGGAAATCAAGAGCTTAAAAACGGATAAAGTATTCAAGGTGAATGGGAACAGGTTGAAGCTTTACTATGAGAATTCAGTGATGCACGACATCGATGAGGTACCTCTCTACGAGC
>SNVD02001806.1:0-15185 GCA_013180625.2 Boswellia sacra | reverse complement strand
TTTTGAGCTAATATGAATTAATATACCTATGGGACCAAGTTTAGTTCTTGTCTTGTGGATGACTGTAGATCATGGACCAGTGAAATAATTTTCTTCTCAAGCATATATCATGTGGCTATCTGTGAGTCAAAAAAGTATAAGTTACTGAAGTTGTTGTGAATAATCACTATTTTTTAGCATAGATTCTCTAGGAAATTTATGTGACAGTAATGCTTTATTTATCATTTGCTTACTCATTTATGTTTGTATAAGAGTTTCCCTCTAATGGAATTAGGTATGAAATCTCATGTACTTATTCATGTTTTTAACCTGGTTACCTCTGAATTGCAAATTATCTTTACCACTAGTTGCAATACCTGATTTGTCATAATGGCAAATATTGTGTTGCTTGATTACAAAAAAGTTTATTTAACATTCCAAAATTTTTATCTTATTTTACTTTCATTAGGAGCTTAGGAGTTTTATGAGAAATTTGTTTAATGTGACATAAGATAAAAATTATGAATTTCTTAAATTTTTTAAAATACATATTATATATATATTAATTTTTTTTAAATACTTGACTGTTAAAAACTGCCAAGTATATTTATTTTTTAATTTTTGAAACTATTATACTTGGCGGTTTTTGACCGCCAAGTATATTTTTTTTAATTTTTAAACCTATTATACTTGGCAGTCTTTGACCGCCAAGTATAGTCAGATGCATATTTGGCACTTTGACCGACCGCCAAATACGTCAAATATAGTCAAAACTATATTTGGCGGTGCCATTGGTGGCACTTTTAAGACCGCCAAATATGATCATTTTTCTTGTAGTGCTTGTTTTCTCAACAAGTGCCAAAGTATAAAACATAAAATCAAACAAAAAAGTTTTGATGCACAAATAAACAAATATACAAAAACATTCATACTTCTCCCCCTTAACTTGTGCATTAATATGAAGTTGAAATCAAATAGAAAATTAAAGAAATTAATTAAATCAAGTATTCCCACTATTTTGCAATCCTCCTCCAATTAATCTGCTAACATGACACACAAACTTGACACATAGAACATTCATTTCATTTTCCAATTTGATTTAGATGCGTATTAAACATTCATTTTTTAGTTACAAAAGACAAAACAGAAAATAGTTTATTTTAATGTAACTAAAATATCTTGATATCATATGATCCTTTCTAAAAGAAGCATGCATCGGAGCTGAATAACATACTTAAAGAAAATCAAAATGTTGTATTATCATTATTTTTGCATGATATGGCTTTTCCATCATTTGAGTGGTCAACCTTAGCATATTTCCTAGATATACAAAAGTTGATCTCAAAGGTTTTTAGCCTTATAATATAGTAGATTTCACACATGTATAACGATAGTTCTTTTTTATTTGAATGGGTGACCTCAACACATTTCTTATATACGTAGAGGTTATTTTCAAGGGGTTGCTTTCACAAATCATATACTGTAGCCCTCTCTATATTTTGATTTTTTTTATTTACCAACAATTTAACAAAGTATTGAAATAAAATCAACTCAAACATACTTAATTAGAAGTTACCTCATAATGCTTCTGATATGAAAGACATAATAGAAACTGTTTTTAGTTAGAAGACTGAAAAGCACCAACAACCTTTTTTAGATTGTCAAACTTTGTCAAGTCCAATGCCTTTATGAACAAGTCAGCTAATTGATTTTCAAATGTAACATGCTTAACACAATCAATATTTGATTCATCAAGTTCCTGGTCATAATTCTTGAATGTTTTGCTATCTTCAATCTCATGTTTTGCACATAAATTACTATTGTCATACATCTGATTGGACTTTAACAAAACATAATCAATCTTAGGGAGATCATCAACACATAATGTAATCAATCTTAGGGAGATCATCAACACATAATGTAATCTTCCCAATGGCACCAGATTTTTCAACATCCCCAATGTGGTCATCCTATCCTTGCATGACTCAAGATTTTTCAATTTTTTTATCACATATTTAGAACAACCACTATCATTAGGAAAAACATTAACTGCAGAAACATTGCAATGAGTTTCTTGTTTCTTAATTCAAACATATCGTGTGTCTTATGTGACTATCTCTTGACTTGCCTTTTTCTTTATCAAATTTTTGAATTTCACTACAACAGGAAATACTATTTACGGCGGGCCAAAACCATCGTAAAAACACATTTGCGACGGTTTTAAACCGTCGTAAAAACAACCGCAGTAAAAGCTTTTACGGCGGTTTTGGCTCGTCGTAAATAGTCTTTTACATCGGTTTAGTTGTTCGATGCAAAAACAAACGACGAAACAGGATCCGCAATTACCACACCTTTTTACGGCGGTTTTGTGTCCGCCGTAAAAAGTCAAATATTTGCGACGGACAAAAAACTGCCGTAAAAAGTCACAAAACCGCCGTAAAAAGTTTTTATACAATTTTTGTACAACTATCGTTGGTTGATGAAAAACAGCCGTAAATAGTTAGAAAAATTTTTTTGCGTCGACCAAGAAACCGCTGTAAATAGTTAAGTTTCGCTGCTTGTGCAATTCTATATATTTATTTACTGTTTACAAAATAATTAAACTATCTCAGAAAAATGTATTGGCAATTTTGTAATCATTCATTCAATGAATATAATAAAATCAAATCAAATACAAAAATATCTCATATAATGGTTCAATCATAACCAAGAAAATAAAATATAACGCAATCATCATCCACACTGTTCAATATGTTATTATCAAATAGTTAAACAACATATCAGTTAGATAGTTTAACAACCTTCACATAGTTTAATCATCTGATAAGTAAATTTACACAAAACTTGGTAAAGAAAATTATCCATGTTTTGTCTTAGATGTAGCCTTCATACTAGCATCCCCATAAACTCCAAAATTATCCTCTTCAAAATCTCCATTGGACAATAACTCACCCTCTTCTTTTTCAATTTTGGAGGGCCTAATAGATTCTTCATGATATTTATTGACCTTAGCACCGTCTTTAAAAACTCCATTAGCTAATAGAGCCGGTTTTGCAAGATCGCCACCCTAAGAAACCAATTACATATTAACATCAGAACGCATAAGTAAATAACCCATTGTTCTCTCAGCTGATGACTTCTACATCAAGTAGGATTTCATAGTTGTCAAAACTGTAAAATCATACCTCTGATGGAGGGACTTCATCAAAACTGGAGTCAAGTTTCTGGCCCTCACGAATATTATCACTAGGTCTCGAAGGTGTTGCAACACAACCTTTAAGTCAAAAATAATCTCAATATTGTAGTGCAATTGAAGTAGGTAAAAATAAGTAACTATACCATATAAAAACTGAAAGAAAATCATAAAAATATTTGAAATACTTCAGTGCCAGTTCTGGCATGAATTTTTCCGCACCAATTGCATTTCCAACTAATCATTTTACATAAAAAGCTATATTCTCTTTAGGCACAAAACTAAATTCTCAAGATGTTCTACTTAGAGCATCGCCATCTTATGTTTTACCTCAATGCACCTTAAATTTAGAGCTGTAACCTAATAGAAGTCAAAGAGAGAATAAGAAAAGTCAAAGTCAATAACGTAATAGTTGTCATGAAATTTATTGACCTTAGCACCATCCTTGAAAACTCTATTAGCTAATGGAGCAGGTTTTGCAAGATCACCAACCTGAGAAACCAATTACATATTTAACATCAGAATGCAAAAGTAAATAACCTATTATAATAGAAATGGGCCTCGCACCAATACAAGAAGTGAAACTCGTCCAAGTACTTAAAGATCACAAAACGGCTATTGGGTGGACAAGTGCTCACATCCAAGGCCCAGCCATATGCGTGCACCATTTCTTGTGGAAAGAAAGATCCAAGCCCACTAGTGAAGCACATCGAAGATTGGATCCTTCCATGATGGAATCAACGTCGGGCTGAGGACGTTAAACCAAGCGCTTATTGGGAGGCAACCCAATGTTTTTGAAAAATAAAAAAAAGAAGAAAAGAAAAATAAAATGAGGTAATAATGATCGAATTTTGTGTCTCGAGGAGATTCCTTTCGTAGGCCATCAAATTGATCAGGTTTTATCTCTCTTTGCCATCTGTCTCATTTGTTTTTATATTTTTTACTTGTTTTTTACTTTTGTTTGCTATTGTGTTGTTATCTCTTTTATGTGTCTTTAGTTTCGTTTCTGCTCTTTTATTTTCCTTTGTTTTGTTTAATTTGATTATTCCGTACTTCGAACTCATTTGTGCAACAGCTTGAGGAAACATCCAAACGAGAGCTGAAGCCATTGCTCGAAGGTTTGAAACGTGCATATCTTGGGGAAAAACAGACTCAATCGTATTATCGGTAATATCTCTTCTTTTCTCCTCTTCAATGGATGCTGATATCTTTCTGTCGAACCTTCGTAAATATTTTCCCTCACTTCCTCAAAATGCTGTGTCCAAAATTTATAAAGTACGGATGACTAGACTTTGGGCGTTGATGCTCCTAAATGTGCCTGCTAATATCCGATGGCTTATCGAAGCCAAGGTGAGATTGTCCGGTGAGCCGGACATTAATCTCGCAAAATACATGCCTGGTCTAGGAAAGAGCTACTACGCCAAGAGGCGAAGAGCGAAAAAGGTTACAAGTATGTTATAAATGTGCTAGATGGAATTGTAACCAGACTTGTCGTTCATTAGGTTTTGTGTCCAGGAATTGAGAAGATAAACTTTCATTTATTAAGAATGGTTTGAGTAATGAGTCGCTGGATAATGTTTTGTTAACTCTCGAGTCACATTCTTGTGGTCTTGTTCAGCGTGAATTGCTTAATCTATGGACACAATTTCGTGATGAATTGCAGTGTTATAGTCTAGGGAATCTGACTAAAAAAGACCCTGTTTGCCAGTTTATAAGAAAACTGGATGGGAAGCAAATCCCCGACTCATAGAAGGCGTTTCAGCCGTACTGGACGTAAAACCAGAGGAAGATGTGAGCCACAATCACAACTACTTGTATATTTGAATGTGTGTTGTTGTTGTTGAATTTTATTTTCTTCTTGTTTCGTTTGATTTGATTATCAATGTTGTTTTTGTGTTGTTGTTGTTTGTTGATTTTGTTTGTTTTAATTTCAAGTTTTCTTTTTGACAAACCATATGACTACCCTATGGCATAAGTACACGTGGGAGACAAGTGTGGAGGTTTTGTCACCCTCCACCGAAAGTGGATCTCTATTTTTTATGCTTCACGTGGGAGACAAGTGTGGGGGTTTTGTCAACCCCCGCCGAAAGTGTATCTCCATTTTCCATGCTTCACGTGGGAGATAAGTGTGTAGGTTTTGTCAAACCTCACCGAAAGCATATCTCATTTTTCAAATCTTGGGGCGATAAATCTGCATCGAGCAACCCCCACCGAAATTATGTCCCCATGTGTCAAATTTGAGAGTTTTACGTGTGTATATATCCATTCTCCATATTTTCAAATGTCATTACTATAACCTGTCTTACACTTGAAAAGCATATTACCTAACGTGCATCATTGTCTTACACAAGGTTAGAGCACTTGTAGAAATGGAGAAACACCAATTCGGCGATTCCAAAATATATGCGTATTTTGTGGATCGCAATTTGGTAAAGATGGAGAGTTTACAACAGCAGCTCTTGATCTTGGTAGGACATTAGCTGCGAGGGGTATTCATTTGATTTATGGAGGGGGTATCTTGGGTTAATGGGGTGTGTGTCGACAGCTGCATCCCTAGGAGGGAGCAAAGTTCTCGGCATTATCCCTAAACCATTAGCTGTACGAGATATCGTAGGCAACACCATGGGGGAAGAGTTACAGGTCTCTAGCATGCATGAGCGTATTGCACATATGGTTGTTAAGTCTGATGCATTTATAGCTTTGCCTGGTGGTTATGGTACATTAGAAGAGATATTTCAAATCACCTCTTGGGCACAGCTAAACATCTATCGGAAACTGATGCGTTCGAAACTAGCAAGTATACTAGTCGCACAAGTAATAAAGTGATGAGTAAGATATCGTTCCCACGAGGATTGATTCTAATTGAATTTGTTATTTTACAGCAACAACAAATGAAATAAGGGGGTTTTGGTTGAATGATTAACTAAATGAACTAAGAATGCAAATGAAGAATAACAAAACAGAAAGTTAATTTGAGTGAAAAATCAATGAGAGAAATCTGGTTAAGAGATCATTCTCTACCACAAGATATGGATTTGCGAATTAATCGTAGAATTGTCATCCAATTACACCATTGAAATTATCAACCGTAGATAACAACAAGCTCTGTTATCCCAATCTTTCTTTACTTTGTTGTTAAATAAAACAAGCTCTTTATTTAATCTCTATCCATTAAACAACCTAGAACAAGCTCTCTAAATTTAATTCAATGGATGCATTACGATAAGAAAGATAGGTTGATCTAAGCAAAAAACACACAAGCTCGGATAATTTAACTTAGGTTGTATTCTCCAATTGCAATCTCTGATCACAATTTTGCTACTAATGATTAGAATTCAAGACAATTACGGATCAAGATTTCTAGTCTAGCAATAGACAATATCCAGATTATATTCAGTTGGCCACCCAAATACAATCCAGCAAGCAATCATAAGCATTAAACATGGGAAAATATAAGCAACTTCAATTAGAGAATTGGATAACAATTGCTTGCACAATCAATTCATAAAAATCATATCAAGGGCTTTGAAATCACCCTCAACAAATACAATACAATATGGAGACATTCCAGAAAATGAAAGGGAAAGGGAAAACTTAGCAAATTTGATGAAAATCTCTCAAGATTGTAGTTCTTCCTCTTTCCAAGCCTTCAATCTCCTTCAAGAACTCCAAGAGATGAGAGAAATCCAAAGATGCAGCCTCCTCCCCGTTCTCCCCTCTTCAAGTTATGAAAATAAAACCCTAAAATGTGTTTAAATACTCTGCTACAGTGACTTGCTACAGTTCCCCGTATTATACATGCTACAGTGACTTGTGGAATTATATTTCTATACATCTCACACTGTTTTGATTACAACTTTTGGTACAATGAATGGATTTATAAACCGTAAATTTCTCCAGAAAATAGACTTCGAGAGCTTTCCAACGGTATATAATATATCGTCGGGTTCATTGTATATCAATACAATTAAATCCAAGAAGATCACTGACTAGCAGAGGTGAAAATGAAGGGTTTTACTCCATTTTTGTGCAAGTTGCTCCAAAACTCCTACAAACATCAAAACCACACAAAAATATAAAAATACCAGAGAATATAGCAAAGAAAACATGGACGAATTGATATAAAAGTAATACATAAATAGACACCTATCAAATTCCCCCACACTTAGACTTTGCTAGTCCTCGAGCAACTAAAATGATACGAAACAAAACTAAACCGAAACAGACTCAAAGAAAAATTAAAACACACAAATGCTTCAACTTGCAAATAGGCCTCAAAGATTGTACTTAATTATAACCCAAGGAAAACTTCAAATAATGCACTTGATCAAGAATTTTATCTTAAAGATTAGTTTCGCTTCATTTCAATTCCTCAAGTGTGTGTGTGTAGAGCCATTCTCACCTAATCACTTGTAACCCGATGAGTTTATGGATAAAAATGAATCATATTTAATATTGAAGATGTGTGTATAAATGAACTCCATAGGCCTGCTTTTCAAGTCACTCTCCACTAATGTAGACATGCACAACACCAAGGATCAATTAGGACTTTATTAAGCTTGTAACGTTTGGCTTGGGTGAAGGTATGATAATGGATAATATTTTGGCTCAAATCACCCACAAACACATAAATCATTCAAGATTATGTAGAGCTCAACCCTATAACACAACTTTATTTCAATTCACCAGGTTGCTCCCCCAAACTTATTTAGAACACTCAATCTTCTTTTTTTTCTTTTTTTTCTTTTTTTTTGTAGAAAACAAAAGAAACTACACCCCCACACTTTGTTGTTTCATTCTTTTTAAGAACACCCAAGGGTATAGATCTTTTTTTTCTTTTTTCTTTTTTTTTCTTTAACTGCAATTCCCCTCCCCCACACTTAAACAACACATTGTCCTCAATATTTAAGTACGTGGAAGATAAGTACAGATTGTTTTGTTTTTTTTTTTTTACAAACATAATAAAACTCACTTGCATTGCTCATGGCACAATCCAACCTCCTCTAACTTCCCAAAACCAGAACATAGCTCAAAATGTAATTGCGAATGATTTTCATGCTCATAAGTAAGGGATAAACTGTTTAGAACAAATTCAATTGAGATTAGGAAATCTTTTAGTGAGTTAACAAAGAAAAAGGTTTACAGAGGCTCAAAGGGTAACTAGGGATCAATTTTAGTCAAGGTTGGCTCTTAAGGCTCAAACGATCCAAAGATGGCCTAAATCATTTCCCTAATGTTGCACAGTCTAGGATTTCGCCTCGAGTGACCATCAAACAAGTTCTAGAATTCATTGAAATCTGGAGAAACACTTAAATTACATAAACTTTCTCTAAGTAAACAAATAATTCAGTGATAATGGCTCGGTTCTCAATTTTGTGCAAGGAATCAAAGATAAAGCAAAAACTAATTAACATTTCAAGCACAAAGATCCATGCATCATTTATCATTTTCCAAGAGTTATTCTTAATTCAATCATTATCTTATCATCGACCCACAAAATGCAAGAGAAGAGGTATGTGGCGTTGTTACACCTGAGTCAAGATTGTATATTTCAATAATCCTTAGGACCAGTAGCCCGCAGACTTAAAGGTTTCCAGCCTATATACCTTTATTATGAAGGAACAAAACAAGAAACAAGACACTTCAAACAACATGAAATAAACAAACTACAGATTTATTGAGAGAGAATGCGTTTCAAGAGTTAAGAAAACCCCATATTCGCCATTACTCCGACTTTTTTCCACTTTTTTTTTTTATCGAGAACTGATAACGACGAAAAAAAAAACACTTACCAACTTCTAAATTACATAAAACTAACTTACTCAGAAAATAATAAAGTCCAACAAATCAGCAAACACAAACAAGTCAGTTAGAATGGGTCTAAAAAGTTTAGAAGTTAGCCTCCTTATTCAGCAATTATGGATTAAAGAAATCCAGAATGCGTTTCAAGAGAACTTGAACTTTTTAAGCCACCACTCTAAAAGCCAAGATTAGAAATATTACCTGGGGAGGAAAGAAACAAAACCTGAAAAATCTCCAAAATAAAATACATGAAACTTCAAATAATCACAATAAAAAGAAAGCCCACAACCGAAGCAAAACCAGCAAATAGAGATTACAGATGGAGTGTTAAATCCAGTTTACGCCTCTTATTGCCTTCTCCAAACCAATCAATCCGAGCTGTTGTTGGATCAGGCGAATAGACGAATTCTTGTAGTTTGCCAATTAACTCCCCTGCCGTTGAAGCTGTAACAAGGATTTGCCTCGCTGATGGTGAGATAAAATTTTTTTCTACAGCTTGATCAAGAATAGATAACAAACCATCAAAAAAGTTATTAACATTTAACAAACCAATGGGTTTTTTATGGATGTTTAGCTGTGCCCAAAAGGTGATTTGAAATATCTCCTCTAATGTACCATAACCACCAGGCAAAGCTATAAATGCATCGGACTTAACAACCATATGTGCAATACGCTCATGCATGCTAGAGACCTGTAACTCTTCCCCGATTGTGTTGCCTACGAAATCTTGTACAGCTAAAGGTTTAGGGATAATGCCAAGAACTTTGCTCCCGCCTAGGGTTGTAGCTGTTGACACACACCCCATTAACCCAAGACTACCCCTCCATAAATCAAATGAATATCCCTCGCAGCTAATGTCCTACCAAGATCAAGAGCTGCTGTTGTAAACTCTACATCTTTGCCAAATTGCGATCCACAAAAAATGCATATATTTTAGAATCGCCGAATTGGTGCTTTCTCCATTTCTAAAAGTGCTCTAAACTTGTGTAAGACAATGATGCAGGTTAGGTATTATGCAATTAAAGTGCAAGACAGGTTATAAAATGACATTTAAAAATATGCAGCATGGATATATACACACGTAAAACTCTCAAATTTGACACGTGGGGACATAATTTCGGAGGGAGTTGCTCGATGCAGATTTATCGCCCCAAGATTTGAAAAAATGAGATATGCTTTCGGCGAGGTATGACTAAACCTACACACTTGTCTCCCACGTGAAGCATGGAAAATGGAGATACACTTTCGGCGGGGGTTGACAAAACCCCCACACTTGTCTTCCACGCGAAGCATAAAAAATAGAGATACACTTTCGGTGGAGGTTGACAAACCTCCACACTTGTCTCCCACGTGTACTTATGCCATAGGGTAGTCATATGGTTTGTCAAAAAGAAAACTTGAAATTAAAACAAACAAAATCAACAAACAACAACAACACAAAAACAACATTGATAATCAGATCAAACGAAACAAAAAAAAATTCTACAACAACAACACACATTCAAATATACAAGTAGTTGTGATTGTTGCTCACATCTTCCTCTGGTTTTACGTCCAGTAACGGCTGAAACGCCTTCTATGAGTCGGGGATTTGCTTCCCATCCAGTTTTCTTATAAACTGGCAAACAGGGTCGTTTTTAGTTAGATTCCTTAGACTATAATACTGCAATTCATCACGAAATTGTGTCCATAGATTAAGCAATTCACGCTGAACAAGTCCACAAGAATGTGACTCGAGAGTTAACAAAACATTATCCAGCGACTCATTAATCAAACCATTCTTAATAAATGAAAGTTTATCTTCTCTATTCCTGGACGCAAAACCTAATGAACGACAAGTCTGGTTACAATTCCATCTAGCACATTTATAAATTACTTGTAACCTTTTCGCTCTTCGCCTCTTGGCGTAGTAGCTCTTTCCTAGACCAGGCATGTATTTTGCGAGATTAATGTCCGGCTCACCGGACAATCTCACCTTGGCTTCGATAAGCAATCGGATATCAGCAGGCACATTTAGGAGCATCAATGCCCAAAGTCTAGTCATCCGTACTTTATAAATTTTAAACACAGCATTTTGAGGAAGTGAAGGAAATATTTACAAAGGTTCGATAGAAAGATATCAGCATCCATTGAAGAGAAGAAAAGGAGAGATATTACCGATAATGCGGTTGAGTTTGTTCTTCTCCCAGATATGCACGTTTCAAACCTTTGAACAATGGCTTCAACTCCCGTTTGAATGTTTCCTCAAGCTGTTGCACAACTGAACTTGAAGCACGGAATAATCAAATTAAACACAAGAAAAGAAAAGAAAAGAGCAGAAACGAAACTAAAGACACATAAAAGAGCACTACAAAAAAAGTCACATATAGGGACAAATTCTTTGTGACAGATTGTAAATTATGTCCCTAAAAATAAATTATTGAGACATATAATTATAACAGTCACAAGAGGGGCTTAATAATTTTGGCGCTTAAATTCCCGCCATAATTTTTACTTAATTAGAGACAATTTTTTATAATAGTCACTAAATCTATCACAAAAAGGAAAAAAATCATAAATTTACCAATTGTGACTATATTATTTTGTCTCTAAATAATATAAAATTTTAATATACATTAGTATTAGTCACAAATAATTTTTTTTAAACACAACAAGTATCTTCTTTTCCCTAATAGTATTCTTCTTATATCACAATATAAAAATTTATTTCCTATTAGGATTCCTAACTTTATCGCCAAACCAGTGATAAAAAATTTCAGATTATGCTAACTCCTCTCTCGTAGTGAAACTTGAATCCCGTCACAATCAAATAGGTCCCTCTCTATCACGCCAAACTTGAATCACGCTTCTTCTTTCTTTCATGTAAGTAGCCTCACTTTGACTTCACGCTTCACTGCCAGCCATCAATTGGCCCTTTCTAGATTGTGTGGATTGCAAACATATTAAAAATTTCTCCAGGTAATCAAAGTACTTTTTCATAGTCTTGTTTTATTACACATGTTTTGATTGTTTGACAATTTTACTCAATGAAATTCTTATATATTTTATTATATACGTTTTTCAGCCAACACTTTTCAACCTTCCTCAAAACAAGTCTATATTGTATTAAAGAACTATTTTTTGTTAATTATTTTGATTATATGTATGATTAGTAATATTTTATATTTTATTATGATTCAATGATTGTGTATGTTGAATTGATTTTATAGTTTGTTATATAACACTCATTATTGGAGATTGTTTATCTTTCATTGACTTCCAAGTGTTTGTTTAAATGTCAAATTGAAATTAAAATCATGATATGAGAAGTATTTTTTAATGAAAGATTAATTTATGAATTATTTATAATATTTCTTTCTAGAGCCATGCTAGAGTACGAAATATTTCTTTTGGTGCTGAATTTAGGTTGTTAAATAATTCTAACATGATTGATTTTTACCAGAATTGGACCAATTTAATTCTTTTATAATTCAATAGTGAGTAATCTGACTACCTCCTTTTTTCTCAAGGATTTCAATTATTTTTGTTTAAATCTCCATCAATTTTGTCCAGGATCCAGAGGAGAAGGAAAAGCTTGTAGCTCTCCAAGCAAGGCTGGGACAACGTTTTCCTATCAATTTGCAGGTTAGTTCTTTGTTCATATACTGTCAATTTAAATGATTGTTATTTGTTTTACTTTTATCGAATTTATCATGGGAGTCCTTGGCATTATGATATTGGTTACATATATATCAAATAGAAACAAGTGATGAGATATGACAAAAGTACTTTTTTTTTTCATCCACAAGTTACAAACGTAATCAAAATGGCTTTTTGTAAAGGAGTGGATTACTTTGTTCCACCAAAAGCACATGTCACACTCTCTCAATCAACTTTGACACGCAACCTTTCTCTTCCTTACAATAAGCCACATGGATTAGATTTATATAATTCACTCTAAAAAGTCAATGGCTACTAACTTTTTAGAGTAAGTTGTTTCTGCAAGAGAATTTATTGACATTGACCTATCCTATTAGCTAAATGGCACAATTTATAAGAGAAAATAAGCTGGAAAAGTAGGCTAAGTGCACTGCAACAAATTAGATGCTCAGCCTATCGAACATACATACAACAAAATGATAGAAAAGCGATAAAAACAAGTTCCTTTGAATAGAATATGTTCATATATATTTATTAAGGCTAGTAACTAGAGTAATGCTATAGTCAGTTACGAGTTAGAAAGCTACTTTACAAAAGCCATAAAGGATCAAAATTACTCATAATGAACAGACATGGCTCTTTTTCAAATTACTGCTCAACCGACTTAACATAAATAAGTATAGAGATTCTTTAGCAATTAATTAATCATATGTGAGAATTAACTAAGAAAAAGAGAACCCAAAGAAATTACCTGTTTAGGAATTGAATGATGAGTAGCAATATTGATTGAAGGAAGTAGTCAATTTTGATGTTCCTAAAATTGATAATCAAATCAAAATTGAAATTGATAATGCTCACAACCTAATTCTCAACCAATATATCTTATTTAAATTTTTATTAATAAAAGTAAAAACTAAAAATATAAAAATTAAATAAAAAAAGAGTTAACCTACATGAAGTTTAAAGGATGGATTTTCAGAATCTGTAAGCATAAATTTCAATAATTATACTAGAAAATTAAGGATTAAAACAGATAAATTGAAAAACATTAGTCATCGACTTTTATTGAGCCATTTCCCACCACTATTAGCATTGTCGCTAACATTGAAGCATCTGTCACAGCTTCAATCTTAAGATTCCCTCTTCAAAATTAATAAAAAATACACAAAAATAAACATATTAAGGGAAAAACCTTAAATAACTGGTTTCTAAACAAAAAACCTCAAACAAGAGATGCAAATTCGCCTAAGAGAGAGCTTGGATCTATTTGAGAAAGTGAGACCAGGAAAGGTTAATGCATCTTCATAGAATGGAAAATAAGAAAAAAATGAACTCAAACTGTTAAACCTGTTTTTGGCCTTGGACGTCTTCTTTATTTTTCAGCACTCTTCTTTAGTCTTGCCTTTTTTTTATTTGATCTTTGCCTTGGTATTTGTGTGATAAGGTGGTTAAATTTATAAAAATGTGATACTTGTTTAGGCATAATTTGATCTGCTGATTTATAAAAATGACTATGAAAAACAGCATTGTAGCTTAGGTATAGTTTAGTTTGTGCTTCCTTGTTTAAATTATGCTTAATTTTACTTTTTCTATTTAATTGTTAATGAAAGATTAATTTTTCAGGTGGCTTTTCAAAGTTTAATTTTGTTTAAAGTTTAATGTGCACATGTGACTTAATGGTTAAAGTTATTGTTTATATTTGTTAATTATTATTTAATTATGAACTTTAAATAATAAATTATTTAATTAGTAAAAAAATTGAAATAATATTTAACTGTTTTTAATGTTTTTAATATTTATGTTAAATGAACGATTTAATAAAATTTCAATTGCTCTTAAATTAATTAATTTTTATTCAATTTAAAGTTTTGTTCTCAAATTACAACGTACGAGGGAGGCAAAGCGCTATCTTTGTGTAAACAGTAGAAATATAATCATATCGAAAATCATTTTTACTAATGGGTTTAGTAAATTTCTTTTCTATTTTTAGGTTCATATTTCGGAATTGGTCCAACTATTTAGACAATTATTTTCTCCAAATGTCTTATTGATACCTGGAAGTTCATCATAAGAAAGCCGAGGTACATTCTTTAAGATATACTTAAATTTCATTCTTTTTTGTGAAAACATATTTGCTTGGTCAATATTATTTTTTATATTTATGAATTAGAAATATCTGATACTTGTTTGATGGTTTCTTTACCATGAATCTACCGCATGCTACTTTCAATTGGTTATGCTTGTAATGATTTTAAGTTATGTAACTTACTTTTTATTGAACTGTTAGCAAAAGTAATTAGATTTTCATTTAGTATCTTGTGTGAGCTAGTTTATTTCTTGAATATTACATATATTTAAGGTCCATAGCTTGAGGAACCAATTGATGTGGGATACTTAGTGCCTTGCTCTTATTAATGAACTTTTGAAGGCATATTTTTGTCTATGGGAGAGGCAAAGCATTATGTGGCGATAAACAAAGAAAATCATGCATATAGAATTCATGTTTCCATAGTTGTCTAAGTTGATGCCCACCAGACTTCTTTACTTACCTTTGTTTTAGTAGAAACCATAG
>SNVD02001805.1:0-15253 GCA_013180625.2 Boswellia sacra | reverse complement strand
TGCGTGTGCGTGTGCGTGTGCGTGTGCGTGTATGTGAGCAGGCGCCCCTAGGCGGGCGTTTGCGCATAGCTCTACGTGCGCCATAGTGAGCAAACACCGGCAAATCTCTTGATTAGCTTGATTAGCTGTCGCGACCGTAGCCGCGGTCATGATAGAGTCTGTTCTGGTTGGCGCAGCCTTCTCGCGTTGCAATTGTCGCGACGGCACAATGACAACCGACCCGAAGGCAGCCCAATCAGTGCCACGCAATCCGATCAGGCCAACTCGATAACACACCGCCGTGCGCCTCTTAGCGATACCGTTCGCACAGCAATGAGCCGGCCGCGCTCGCACGAGGACGGGCGCTGTTTGCAATCGAACGAGATAGCGGTGGTCGGAGCGAAACTGGAAGATCGGCCCACAGATAACGACGGTGGTCGGCGTGGCCGTTGGACTCTGACAGAGTGAGCAGAGGCTGACGAGCCCGGCAGGACGAGTGGGCTAATATTCTAGCTAGAGCCGCGCGCGCTGTGGGTGCCTAGTCAGCAGGTCGCTATGCGCGCGCGAGGTGCACATTTTGGCGCGGCTCGCGAGTGTAAATTGAACTTTGGCCAGAGAGCGTGCGCCTTGTGAGTGTGGGCGTTGGCGGGGGCGGCGACGGCGCCCGGTTGTGTTCTTGCGATCACCGATGAGGCGCCGTCAGCGTCGTCGTCGTCGTCGAGGCCGCGGCCGAGCCCGATATTGTGTTTGCCTCGGCGACGGTGAGCTCAATTTATAAGCTGAGCCCCTTCGTGATCGTCCCGGATGGGCGGGCTCAGCCGCACACCCCCTGACTCGTCAGCGCCGCCTTTCTTTGCCAGACTTGAGCCGGCACGACAGCATCGTCGGCGCCAGATTTTGCTGCCTTTTCAGTGCGGGCCGCCCGCGCGCCGGTCGTGCCCAAGCTGAGCCGGGGGCCGGGAGACTGGATCGTGCTAGCGACAGCGGATGGAAAGTGATCATTTAATTAGATCACGCACGACTTGATTTTGTGAGTCGGCCTCGACAGGGTCGCTTTTCTGGCGCGCGCCTGGCAGCTCGCATCGGCGCGACAGCGACTCGCCAAGAGCCGCTGTGAGTAGGCAGAATACTGAGCGGGCGAGTGGGCGAGCGGGCGGCCGCTCGGTGGGCGCCCGACAAACACAACGACAAAGACAATGACGACCACCGAGAACAATGGCGCGGGCCCAAGATGAGGCCACCGCCGACTCAGATGCGTCGAGTTTGTCAAATTATCAAGCTCATTGTGTGCGTATGTGTGTGTGTGTGTGTGTGCGGACTCGCCCAGGGCCTCGCAGCGCCCGAGGCCATTGTGGTAGCGGAGAATCGAGGACACGCCACAAGCGGATGGCCGGTCGAATAAGCGGGCGGACGAACGGGCCGGGCCGTGAGTGGCAAACCGAGGGGTAGTTGTTTTCTCTGAGCGCCGCAGCGACTCTACAAACAACTAGCTCCGCTCCCGTGTTGCAGAGCCGTGCGGGCGCCCATCAGGGTTACCGTGGCGGAGGCGCCCGCTCGAGAGGTCTACGTGGAAGCTGCCCGTGGCGCGCTCACCAGCGTAGGCGGAGGGTCGCCGGGGTCGGCGGCGGTGAGATATGAGCTGCGGATCTGGAATGCGCCGCCTGCACGCCACGTGCGTGCAGGCGGCTCAAGGTCGGCCCGGTGGCGCGGACGACAAGGCTAGCAAAGGTTCGCGTCTAGCTTGTTAGCGCGGCGCGCGATTGCCCCGAACGCCGGTCTCAAGAGACGATGTGGTTATGTCGCCACGGGCGTTCCTCTAGTGGTCGGTGTTGTTGTTGTCGCTCGCAGGGCGGCTGCTGCTGAGAGCCTGACGCAACGCCCGCAGCCGCCGAAATCGTTATTGACCGGGCGCTCACGTCGCTCTCCTCGAGAGGCTCGAAAGTGCACTCCGCGTAACACTTTTCAATTGATCATCCGAACTTGGCCGTCACAGCTGCCCGTCGTCCAAGATTGATCGTTGCTGGCACTCGCCTAGCGGGCGCACCCGCGAGCACAAGCACGCCCGCGCCCGCGCCCGGCGCCGCATCGGAACACACCCACACGTAGGCGCTCACGGACAGAATGAGATAATCAGCGCCGCGGGTACAGTAAGGGTGGCAACATTCCACCTGTACCCTCAGATTTGGGCGCTGCCCTCGAGATGGCCACCTCGTGAGAGGCCAGGGGCCTTACTGTCTGCTCAAGTGATTGAAAGGACGAGTGCTCTCAAACGAGAAGAACCGAGAGGACGATCTTAATGAGAAGATCCCGGCAAGTGGGCGAAGGCCTACATCCGAGAGGGTGTGGGTCGCGGGCGTGGCGGGCTGGGCGGCCGCCCTGCGAGAGCCGTCCAACTCCAGCTATACCTCATGGCTGACAATGTCTCTCCGTGTCCGTGGCGCCCGCATGTCCCGGAGTTCGTCGCTCGCCTGTTTCGAGCGAATCAATGCCTTGGAGCTTGTTAGACAGTGGCCGGGGCCAGACAGAGTGCTACGTTCCGGAAGAACGAATCAATCTATCCCGTGGTGCACCTAGGGGCGCCCACATACGCCAGATGCACGGCAGATGATCGGCTGAGCGTGAGAGAGGGTCTCTTATGCATAGGCTCGACCGGCGACGACGGCACTGAGATATCGCCCGCCCAGTAGGGAACTAATTTGTGTCTAGCGCGCAGGTGGGCCCGAGTGCGCCAAACTCATTGAGCACGCCAGTTGTTTTCCGCTCGCCCTCTATAGTCATGGGCGCAAATTTTGAGCGACTGGCATCAGGTGATCAACCTGATTGGACCGGTGCGGGCTGGCACCCTGAGGGCCGATTTGCGTGCTCCTCTGCTGCTGCCTGCGCGCCTCTGGCAATCAATCACGATGATGAATGGCGCTCGGGTGCGCGTTAATTGAGGCGCCAGGCCTGGCGGTGTGTTCGGAAGACAGGCGCGCGCGCCCGTGGGGTCCCGACGGTGAATCATAGGTGAAACTGTGCAGAGCGCAGCGAGACTTGTATGGTAATTTTTTTTGTTTTCTTACCCGCCCCCAGATTAGCTCGGTTGTCTGGCTGCCGGCACGCCAACTCAGGACGCGAGCCAGCCGATCGCTATGCTCGGGAGTGTGCGCAGGCGAGCCAGCCCTAAGTATGCGCGATTGAGTGCGCCACCGGGACGACGAGCGAGTCAGTGAGACAGCCAGCCAGCCAGCCAGTCAGTCAGTCAATCGCTCTGTCGCTCGATTTGTCGGTGAGCCACTGGGATCGCTCCGGCGAGCTTTGTGTATATCAATTTTCGTTCAATCATCGATGCGCTGCCGCCGAGCTGGTGCGCCACGCAGGCCCGACGTGCGGTGGGCCGGGTCAAGTGGGCCGGCTGGCGGGCAATTTGCATATGTTGGGCGCCCACGAGGAAGAAGGTCGGAGTCGCAGCGAGCACCGCTTGGGCCTGACAGAAATGTGAGAATGTCCCGGTGAGGGCGCCAGCTCATTGACTGTTGTTGCGAAATGGTGGCCAACGAGAGTGGGCGCGCTCGGGCCAGGAGGCGGGGCGCACGTGCGGCCGGGCACGATCATGCGAGCGGCCTGGCTCGCAATGTTCAGGGGCCCTCGAGTAGGGACAATTGGATTCGATGGTTTGTTGGCCGGGGGGCAAATCGATTGAATCGAATTACCGTCGTCTCCTAGTTAGCGAGCTGGTGCGCACGCCCCGTCGGCAGCCGCCCACTTGAGCGCGCCGCTCGCACATATTTCCAACGGGTCGCGCGCGACGTGCCTCCGGGGCGCCGCATCTACGTGCGACAGTGCGCACTTGCGCGCCAGCCGCGCAGCTAGCGGCGGCTACTAGGCGCGCTCGACACCTAGCGACCGGCTGGCAAGGGGCCAGCCGGCTTCACTAGAATAGGCCGAAGGTCAAGCATGTGAGTTGGCGACACTCGCCTGGTGGTCGCGATGAATAAATGAATTTGCGGGCGCGCGCCCAATGTTGCAGACGACAGCCACTGTCAGAAGGGCTGGTCTCTGTTGCGGCCGCTCGAGCAATAAAAAGAGCGCCGGCCCATCGGGCATGAAGCACTCTTTTGCTGACCCGTCAATCGGCTCAAATGGCTAAATTGGACCAATAATGTTACCCCACAGGCAAACGAACAGTGGCCACGTCCGGGACTTGCAAGAGCCGCGCACACACTTACACACAATCCCGCCCGCGAGCTCATCAATCCAATTATCCGACAAACGTCCCTAGCGCCCTGACGCTCTTTCTCTCCAGACACATTTCCATCATAGTCCAGCGGGCGCGGACCCACTCTACTCGAGAGGATGGCGCAAATCGGATCCATCTTTTCGGCCTCTCAGTGAAGGCCGCGCGTGCGCCGATAGCGTCCAGCTCGGGGACAAGCGACTTTGCGTGTGACAAAGCGCAGCTTGTAGGCCCGCGAACAAGTACCAGTGGTGGGCCACCACTTAACCGGTGTGGCCGCTCACTGGGGCAGTAATCAGAGCGAACAATCGAGACTTTACCTCGTCCGTGGGCTGAGTGGTCCAGAGCGCACGCATGTGCATCCGCTTGTCCAAGTCGAGGTGGGGGCGAACGGAACAGAATTCATGCAGTTGTTGGCGCTGTCGATGGGCCGATCTGTGTCTCGTCGGAAGTGCACTTGCACTCGCGCTTTTGTTTGCCCATAAATGCGCTGATATGTAAGCGTGCACGTGCCAGCCTCTGTGTGAGTGTGCTCAAGAGGCCTGCGCGCGCTCCTGAACACATACACACAAGATGTGCAATCGCGCGCGAGCGGTTGCGCAACTCGCGGCGCACAGGTGAATCGGCGCTCTTCTTGTCACTGGCGCTAGTGGAGCGTACAGAATCCGCGCTCCTCCAGAGGCCAGCTCGGGGCGGCGCGTGCCGACTGAAGACAATCAGAGCTGAGAGGCACCGGCTGGATTTGATTTGAGTCCAAGGTGACAAGCCGCTGCCAGCGGTGGCGCCGCCGTCGGCGCGCACACTCAATTTTGCGCAACACTCGCACAGCTCAATGGCCTGTGTGCGCCCCCATGCGCGATGCTGTGTATCCAGCTAAGCTGTGAGCGACTGGTGCATAGCTACTCTCCATGCGTAAGCTGCGCCCAAATCGAGCGACTGGTCTGAAGTTTGTGTGACCAGAGAGAGTGAGCGAGAGTGAGTAGAGTAGAGAGAGCATGCGGCTGGTCTATGCCCAGGCCGCAGATTGACTAGGAAAAGCCTGGGCTCGAGGTCGCTCCGTTTGGTCGGGCGGTCTTAGCTCGCTGCAGGTGAAGGTAATTTGGCGCCTCAGCGCCGATCTCATAAATCTAATTCAACCTGTCGTCCGGTCGACTTCGCTCCAAGACTCCAGAGCGCGCTCGAGTGCAGCCGGCCCATGCGCAATGTCAGTCGGGTTCCTATGACGTGGCTATTCGGCGCCCTCGCTCACAGCCCGGAGGTCATAAGGACTGGGGCGCACTCGGAATGATTTTGCTCGAGCCTCTGCAGAATGCGCGCGCATCCCAAGTGGTGGCAGCAAACAGACACACAAGAGCGAGTTCCAGGAAAACAAGAGGCGCACTCCGCGCCGTATGCCCCTATGCGCCTCAATGCGACGAGGCCAGCCACTAAATAATAAAAATAATGATAATGGTCGCTCCTTGTCGGTGCGAATGGGATATAACACCAAGAACGAGAGCCACGAGCAGGAGGACGATGACTTCGCGCGGGGTGCCGAGTGCAAATATGGCCACTTCGACAGTCGACTTGTTACTTTGTGTTGGTGCTAAATAATGGACTCGCGCACGCGGACAATGGCCTCGCCCATGTCTAGCTCGGGTCTCGAGGGACAGGTGCCTATGAGTGGCCAAGTTGAGTGCGTCGGCCGGTCAGCGCGGCGAGCACTGGCCGAAACAAAATGGAAAACAAGTCATCAGAGAGGCGCGACGTCGGTCGAGCGAGACGAGTCGCACCTGAGGCAACTGATGGGCCACGCCGGCGGCGGCGGCCGCGGTGATGCGCATCTGTTTGTGGCCTATCGGATGGCCGTCGCCGGGACGCTGTCTGAGCAACGACCGCTCATCGACGTCGGGCCGACGTTATCGCGCTGACACGGACGTTGGGACGCGTTGGCGCCGCGAGCCCCGGCCGGCGGAAACGTGTGACGGCACGAGAATTAAAAAACCCCTGACAGAGCGCGAGATGGGCCGGACAATGAAGATGGAGATGGAGATGGAGATGAGTCCACGGATCGCCCGTAGAGGCGCGTGGACGTGGCTCATGACGTTGGCAAGGCGCCTCAAACTCACCTGATCTGACGCGTCCCGACGATGACGATGACGACGACGACGACGACGACGAAGATTGGGGTTTGTTTGCGCTTCGCTCTATCAGTGGCGGTGGAGCGCGTGCAAACTGGCCGTAGCCGGCGACGGGCGACGCAGACTCGAAGGCGTCAGCCTTATCATTATCGGCGCGCTCATCGCCACGGCTCGCCGAGCGGCGCGGGGCTGACGAGAGTCCGTTGTTTGCCGAAGCCTCGCCGGCGTCACAGCCACTCGTCGGCTGGCTGTGATTGGCACCCGGGGGCTGGTGGTGGTGGTGGTGGTGCTGCTGCTGAGTCGCCGACTGCTGCTGGCGCCGGCCGGGCACCTGCAACGAAGAGCAGCCCAGCGCGAGAAATTGGCCCCGGCGGTGGGCGCGTTTGCGTAGGCCGCGACGTGACTGGGCGCCTCGCCGACTGCCAGCCGGCGCAGCGGCCGCCGCCGCCGGCTGACTAGTCGATGAGCAAACTGGTGTCGGCGTAAGGCTCTCGCTAAGCTGGAGCCGCCGGCTGCTCGCCGCCGAGCTTGCCGAGCCGCCCGAATTGGCACGACTGCGCACGGGCGACTCGGCTGACCAATTAGACGTCTGCTCGGATGACTGTTGTTGTTGTTGTTGTTGTTGTTTTTGTTGGTGCTGCTGCTGCTGATCCCAATGCTGGTAGTAGAGGTTGTTGTTGTTGTTGTTGTTGGCGGTGGTCTTGTTTTGGTTGTGCTGCTGGTGCTGGTGGTGCGCCTGGAAAGAGCGGGCCGACGAGGCGATCGACATGGACGAGGCCGAGGATGAGGTGGCCGTGGAGCTTGCGACCGAGCGGCCGCGCGCACTCTGCGTATGGGCGATGGAGGCGCCGGCCACCGAGTTGCAGGAGCCCAGACTCAGGTCGGACTTTGAGTGGCTCCGCTGGTGGCCCTGCGGATGGGGATCACAATAATTTTGGCCGCCGGCTCCGGTGGCCTGCGACTGCTGGTTGCCGTGCGGCTGGTGGAGGTGGTGGTGATAACGCTGCTGTTTATCGCGACCTTGCTGCTGCTTCGACTGGGCCGCCAGATTTGCCGCCTGGCTCATTTGCGTCTCAAACTCGCCCAGGAGCTCGTCGGCGACCCGCCTTTGCTCGTCGCGCGCGCGCCGCTGCTGCTCATTATCGACGGCCGGCACGCCGCCAGCGCGTAAAGAGTTCCGCTTGGAGGAGGGCCGACAGCTGACCGGCGCCGGCTCACCTGCGGCCGCGTAATCCGTGGCCGCCGCCTTCTTGGTGGCCGTCCGGAACGACCCGGCGGCCGTCTGTTTGCGCTGGAAGAGGGAGGAGCGCGACGGCGAGACGAAGTAGCTGAGTCGCCAGCCGGCGGGTGTGCTGGGGCTCGCGTGGGCGCCAGAGCTCGAGCCCGACGCGGCCGCGGCCGCCACTGCTTTGGGTTGCCTGAAAGAGCGTCGATTCGCCGGATGATCGCCAGAACTGAAGCTGGACCCGATGTTCGTTGTTGTGGCCGCCGTGCTTGTTGTCGTTCTGGCGCTCGCACGCTGCTGGTGGCCACTCGACGGCATCCAGAGTTGTTGGCGGGCCTGTTTGGCGCCAAGTGGCATCGAGCTGGCCGCGGGCTCCACCTCGAGCCTGTCCCAGGACAAGAAAGTGCGCGAGCCGCGCCGATCGATTGCCAGCCCGCCGCCGTCGCTTCTGGCCGTGGGCGTCGATGGGAAGTGCACGCCCGCGCCAACCGGCGTCCGAACCATATTATTGAAGGTGCCACCACTCTGGATGCAGTCGTGCGCGAGCTCGCCACCGGAAGCGGCCACTTTGAAACGGGCCGACTTGACACTGAGGCGGAAGTGCGCATCGCGTGCGCCGAACGAGTGCTTGCTGGGTGACGAGCTCGAGGCGAGTCGCGCGCGATGGGCCGCGTAATCGTCGGCGTCGGACAGAGCCTGGCTCGAAGGCGCCGACTCGGCGCCCACTGCATTATCGATGGGGCGCGCCTTCGCGCCGTAGCCCAGCGAGTTGGTGGGCGTCAGCGTGGCCGTTGTAGTGGTGGGCCAGCGAGGGTTCGAGAGCGTCTGGTCGGCGCCGCCCGGCTGGTGGGCGGCGCCGACAAACACTCGGCCGGCGTTGCTCGAGAGATCATTAATTGTCGTCGCAGACCTGGACGCCCGTCTCTGCTGCTGGTAGTGGTGGTGGTGGTGCTGGTGGTGGTTGTCGTCGTGCTGGAAGTGGAGCTGCTCCTGATGATGGACTTGATGCTGTTGTTGGACTTGGACTTGATGTTGGCGTTGTTGACTTTGCATGGAGTCTGGGGGTGTATTAGCGCGCTCGAAACTGGCCGGCCTTGATTGAGTGGATGAGTTGGCGGCGCCCATCGGCGGCCAGTAGTGTTGGGCGCACGCGGGCGGCGCCTCGCAAGAGCCCCCAAATTGGTGGCACTCGCCGGCCGGCCCAGCCGCTCGGTAATGATCGCCGGCTATCACATTAGCTGTGGTGGCCGGTGCCTGCCATTCGGTTGGCGGCAGACACAAGGCCGAGCCGAGCCCGGCCACGATGTGGCTTGAGCCCGGAACCGACGAGCCCCCCGCGGGCTCCTGGCCTGCACTCATGTGTGACGTATGGCGGGGCGTCTGGGCGCCGGCGGAAGTGGCGCCGGGCCCCATGAGTCCCGGGGGCACATCGCCGTCGGGGCCGGCCGACAGTGTGGTGACGGTGTCGCGCGTGCTCAGGCCGCCGAGCGCCGCCGAGCTCACGGTGGAGGCGGCCGACGAGAGGCTCGAGCTGTTGCGCGAGGTGTCGCTGGAGTCGAGCGAGGTGGAGCTAGTGGACAGGTCGAGCGACACTTCGGTGGACTGGTCGAGGTCGAAGTCGAAGGGCGACGCGGGCTGGCCATTGTTCGGCATTGATCTATGATCCAGAAAGTCGGCGCCAGGCGAAGGGCCCGAGCCGGCGCCCGTCGCCGAACTGTTGGCCAGATCGCAGCTCGAGAGGGCGTCCGCGCACCGATTGCCCTCGAGCGCAGCGGCTGCGAGCGCCAGCTTCTCGGCGAGCCGCGCCACCGGGTCGCGGCTCGAGTTGAGTATCTCGAGCCGCGCCAGCGAGTAGTTCACATAGAGGCGCGCGCGTCGCTCGGCCTCGCTCATGGGCGCCCCCGAGGCGCCCGCCAGAACCAGGCCACCGTCGGCGCCGGCCGTCGCCGTGGCCCCGCTCGAGCCGTCGCCGCTGCCCTTGGCGTGGCCGCACAGCGCTGATCCGAGCGCTGGGCCACCGAGGCCCTTGCCGCCGCCGCAGGCAGCCAACAGGAAGGGCAGGTCATCGGTGGCGTCGAGCGAGTTGCCGCGCAAATAGTAGTAGTAGTGCCAGTAGTTGAGGCCCGCCGAGAGCGAGATCGAGCGGCGCCGTCGCGTAAGTGGCCGCGTGTGTGTTTGCGACAAGCCACTGGGTCGCCTAGTCGACCGGCGGCGACCCAGTGGCTGCGACTGCGGTTGCGGCTGTTTGAGCTGCGGGTGTCTAGCGCTCCAGTGGCCTCCAGACTCCAGACGGGCCTCTTGCATCTGCGCGTCGGTGGTGCTGGACGACGACAGTGAAGAGTTTGCCGGCGGCAACGGGACCGCAAGCGTTCGAGACGATGCTGCGCGGGGGCGAACGCTCAGTCGTCTGGCCAACAGAGCGGCTGACCAGTCTGGCCGCAATCTTGCGCATGGCCTTCTTCACGAGAGAGCCACGCGAAGTCTCGCCAGCGCCGGACGACGAGGCAATTTTTTGGCGGCCCTCTTGTGGCTGTCGCGATTGGCGCGGGTCTGGCTGTTGCTTGGCAGGCACGTGGTCGGGCCGACCATTACGAGCCTCGTGGTCGGCCGACTCATTATTATTCTCCACTTGCACATCGACGCCTCTGAACTGTGAGCAGCGCAGAGTGGCCGCCGCCTGGCCGCCCCCACGATGGCGCCCGCCGTGGTCATGGTCGCGGTCGTAAAAATTGCCTGTCTCTGGGCGGCCATAGTTGTCATAGGCGCCCGTGTCCTGTCGCGCGCGCCCAACACCATCGCCCATATAGTCGATGTCCCGGACTTCATTGTCTTCGGCGCCCTTATCGTCCTCCTCGTCGTAGTCGTCGTCGTCGTCGTCCTCATCGCACTCGTCGTAGAGGGACAACTCGTCCAGGAAGTGGTCCATCGAGGGCAGGCTCGTTTGGCTCGAGGCGAAGCTGAGCGTCGACGATATCGATAGGCCGTCGACGAACGACTCGCTGCCGCCCGCCGGCCCGCCCAGTCCCAGAGGCCAGCCCGAGCGGCGGCGCCACTGGTGAAGGCGACGTCTCCGTCGGCGCCACCGGCGCCGCTCAAGATCACTGCCAGCGGGCGCGCGATTCAGCAGCGCGGCGGCCTCTTTGATGGCGCGGATCGACTTGCGCCTCAAGCTCATGCCGGCGCGGCCTGGCGAGTCGGTGTCGCTCCGACTGAGCCGCGAGCCGTGCGACGCCTCGCTCGTGTCACTGTCGTCGCGCTGGTTGTGCGACATTAGTTGCCGCTCGTCCAACAGGTTTATATCACAAATCGACACCTCTGCGTCCGCCTCCATGTCGTCATCGTAGTCGTCGTGGTCTTCATACTCGCCGCCGCCGCCGCCGCCGCCGCCAGTCCCGGCAAGCCACTGGTCGCCGTGGGCGGACTTCCGGGGCCGGTGATGGGCGCGCTCGCGCTCCTTCTGTTTGCGCTTCTGGTGGCGGTGGAGTTTGCGCAACAGCTTCTCGTAGCGGCGACTCTCCTCGAGCGCGTTCAACGAGGCTCGGATTGAGGTGGGTGAGCAGCCGATGACGGGCACGCGCTGCACCAGCTCGGCCCGGGCCGCGCCCGACTTGGCCACGGCCGCCGCCTGCCGACTCACCGCCAGCATGGTGGCCGCCTGTCCGATGGCGGGCGCCAACTGGCCGGCCAACTCGCCCGGCCCGCCCACCCCGCCGCCGCCCCCCACCAGTGTCGACTTGCGCCGAATTGCGGCGGCAGCCGTGGACGCCAGCGAATGGCCGGTGGAGTCGAACATGGAGGTCTTGCGGGCGCCCAGGAGGGGCGCGTAGCCGAAGGCAGAGTAGCTGGCGCGCGACTGGGCCCGGGGCGCGCCAGAGGTGGCGCCGCCCCCGCCGAGCGTCTGGCCGACGCAGAACGAGGCGCCTCGACTGCGGTCGGCGCGGCCCGACGTCGACATGGAGCCGGCCACCATTGTGCTGGGCCGCCGCACGGGCGATATCACACTGCGCAAGAACTGGTTCCGGTTCAGGGCGGCCCGGATGGGGTCCTCGTGGGCGGGCCGGGCCGAGCTGCGGCGCCGAGTGCACGAGTAGTCGATGAAGAAGCCATTGGAGCTGAGGGTGGACTTGCGGCGCTGTTGCTGTGGCGGCTGCAGTTGTTGATTGGCACGCTCAAGCGCCACCTTCGGACTTAGCAAATGTGGACTGCTCACCTTCGATCCGGCCGGCGTGCTCGGCGTCGTGTTCACCTGGAGGCCTCGCGGCCGCTGGTTGGCCGAGCTCGTGTTAGCATTAGTGGCGGCGGCGCATGTGCCGGTTGAGGTGGCCGTTGGCGCCATTTGCGCCCCACCACTTGAGCAGGACATTATCTTGACGGTTCCGAAGCGGGCGCGCAGCTGATGCGCTGCACTTCCGCTCACGGCGCGCTACGGTTGCGGGTGTGGAAAGAGTTGTTGCGGTCTTGGCGCGCCTCTTGCTCGTCGCTCTACTGATATGTTCGAGATGGATTAGCTCGTCCACTCGGCTGCCCGACAGAGGCATCTTTGTGCTTGTCCTGGTCACTACAGAAGGCGCTCGTCTCGCGCGTCGGACTCTCACATACGGCGGTGCTGAAGCTCTCGGAGTTAGCGAGGTGAAGCCTTCGCACTGATGCCTCCATCAGAGTCACTCATCGATTGCGCAATGGCGGCGAGGAAGCGGCTCCGAGCTCGTCGGATGGTGAATGCCCACGTGTAAACAAACTGGCGCAAGTTTGTCAAACGCTGTCGTCATACGTGCTCGGCTTGCTCTCGAATGGCTGCCGGTCTTGGCGTCAGCGTCACACCAAATGCGCGCCATCAGTGGGCCGCGCATAGTATCGGTATCAGTGCGCATGCGCTCTGCCTCTAGTGTCTCACCAATAACTCGGCGCCGACGCCCTTGTAGGAGACGCTAATCTGGCTGGCGGTTTTGTGGCGCCTGTCCTGTGCCTGGCAATCATCATAAGACTGGGTGGTGATTTCCGAGAACAACAACAACAACAACGAGTACAACAACAGTGCGGCCGCGAGACGCGCCTGCTGACGATTTGCCTCTTCGAACGAGACGGGCTCACCTTCTCTATTATTATTATTGTCTGTCTGTGTGTGAAGTAGGCGCCGCAAATTCGGTGACTTGACTTCACTCAACTGAATCAAAACAACGGCGCTCTTGCGACTGCGCGCCAGCCAACCGGCTGCTAGCTCATAAGCTGGCAACTCTTAATCTGCGCCAGTCTGTCGTCTGCAGGTCTCAGCTCCTCTACGCTGTCGGGCGTCTTCGTGCCCGCATGAGCAAAGCCTCTAAGGCGGCTCGCGTGCGAGTGTCAAGTGATTTCACTACGAGCGATAGATTGTTGCACCCGGAAGTTCATTGACAAACTCGACTCGACGGCGTCGGCCCCACTCCCATCCACTACAAGTACCTTGTGTCTGGCCAAGTATCGAGCTGTGTGTTTGTGTGTGTGTGTGTGTCTGAATGTCTGGTGGTCCGCACGGTGAGAAAAACTTGCCCATCGGGTGCCCTCATCTTTGTCTATCCGCCGGCGGAAATCTTGTTCCACTTGCGTGCCGCCAGGTAGAGTGGAGTGCGCGCGCGACCAGCTGCGCACTGAATCGCAGTGGCCCGGAGGAGAAGGGTCATGGCGACCGCTTTGAGGGCCCTGCCGATTGCAAGTTGTGTTCAGTGGACTGGAAGGAGTGGACGGCCCGACTGGACGAGCAGGTCGTTGTTTGCGAGCCGTCGACATGCCGCTCGTTTCTGTGGCGCCCTCCGGACGCCGCCGACTTGCCTCTTGGCTGGCGCCAGTCGCGTCTCCATCGAGCGCAACTGGCGCGCTACTCAAGAGTTGGCCCGCTTACACCGTTAATGGAGGCGCTCTCGGCGATCGACCGACTGGCCCCGATAACCTCTGACAGACGCTAGCCATAGTTGTGCAAGTCAAGATATTGATTTGCCAATCGCCGCCAGTCGTCGGCGTCAAACTTCGGCCGACGCAGTGCGTGGGCTTTAGCCCACGATGAGATTATAATGCCAAATTCTGTGAGCCAACGCGACCGGAAGTGGGTGCTAATGTGCCAAGCCTCTAGATGAGCGCACTAGGGGCCGCGGTGGCGACGCCGGCGCTGGCCTAAGTGGAAATGAGGACGCCCAAATTGATCGGGAGTCACATTGACACGAGGCGAGTGTTGGAGTTTTAAGGGGCGCGCTCGACGGCTGCAACTGACTCACCTGGCCTATGCGGCGGCAACCCGGCGCCGACCCTCCGGGGCGGAAGCAAAAACGGCGCCGATCTCATTCTCTCGCAAGCTCAAGCCGGCGCGCGGGCTTATTACGTAACTCTCGCCGGCGTATCCGAGCGGCCAGGCTAATGGCAAGCCGGCGGCTGTGGCGGCCGCCCGCGAGCCGACGCCACTTACATTTTGCATATTCCGGCCGAACAATGGGCCTGAGTGTTGTTGACGTGCGGCTTTGTAGCTGGCGCCCAGCGAGTCGCCGTAGCGCCGCCGCCGCTCTGCACCAAAGTGAAACACCGGAGATGGCGGTGGCGGCGCTGGTTAGGTTTTGCGCCCAGGCAGAGAGCTAGGAAGTTGAAAATCCGCCGCGGCTGCCGACCAGCCCGGGGCGTCGCTAGCACACAAGACCTTGCCACATTAACAAGCCACTCGCAAGGTTCGCTCGTGCGCGAGCTCTCGGGCAAATTCCCATGATTATTGTTGTTGAACTTGACACACAAGCGTCGAGTCCCATTTGGCTCGGCGCCCTCGACACTCGTGGCCGCTCCCGAACGACGACAACCACCAAGACCTCCACTTCGACCGCCCCCACTCCCGCCGCCTCCACGACCACTGGAGACGCCCGCCCACCACGTCCCTTATCGTCGATTGCAATCTCGAAGCCAGCGCGTGTCTCCGCCGGTCGCCCATTCGCCAGCCAAACAGTGGCCTCCTTGGGGGCGGGGCGGAAGTTGGAGCTTCGAGTTAGCGAGCCCCAGGCTGGCTAGAGGCGCAATCATCATCAATTTATCTGATACGCGCGCCCGCGCACTCGGCCGTCTGAATCGTTGGCGCTGGCATTCGTGCATTGTTCCCTCGATGGCGTCGACATGCGAGTCAGTCTCCACTGGCGCGCCCGGCGCCTCGCCAACTAACAATCTAGCGCTCCACCGGCGGCGGCGACGGCGGCGGCTGTGCAATGAAATGGGCGCCCGCACACGACGCACAGGTACCATTATTAAGATTGGCGCGCATGCCGCGAATTCAAATATGCCTCAGCCGTCGGCTGGTTAAAGCGCCGGCGCCGCCGCCGGACTCAGCCGAGGCCCAGTGGCGGCGACGGTTAATTGGGCGTCACAGCCGGAGCCAGGCGGATGGCCAGTGCTTCACACAAACACATGCACACATGAGCGCGTCGGGTATTGCATGAGCTCACCTGCGGGTGGGCTCTCGAGCGGACAGACGGATGAGCTCCAGCGGGCGGGCGGGCGGCCGGCCATGCGGGCGCAAGACGGTTCCCAAATTTATCGGATGCCGCTCAGCATTGACAAGGCTGCAAGTTGCCCGGGCAACGCGCACGCCCACTCGACAGGCCCGCCGAGTGCTGACAACCCGAGCGACAAATGGCCCACTAGAGCTTGCGTCGCACGTCGTCGCTCACGGCCACTCGCCAACCATAAGGGTCGTCGAGGTTCCCCGTCTCT